>CAUYQV010042758.1:0-28454 GCA_963574575.1 Galagoides demidoff | reverse complement strand
CCTAGTCTATCCTTCAAAGCAATTTTGGAACTAAAGGGAAATTTGCCCCTTTCCTTTAGGCTGGTTTGCTGAAAAGATCAACTCACAGTTATAATAAATTAATAAGAAAAAGGTTTATTGGCTCGGCGCCTGTGGCTCAATAGGCTAAGGTGCCAGCCACGTACACCTAAGGTGGCGGGTTCGAATCCCCAGCCCGGGCCCGCCAAACAACAATGATGGCTGCAACCAAAAAAATGGCCAGGCGTTGTGGCAGGCGCCTGTGGTCCCAGCTACTTGGGAGGTGGAGGCAGGAGACTCGCTTGTGCTCTGGAGTTGGAGGTTGCTATGAGCTGTGTTGCCATGGCACTCTACCCAGGGGGATAGCTTGAGGCTCCGTCTCAAAAAAAAAAAAAAAAAAAAGAAAAAGGTTTATTTCAAAATACCATGGGCATGGAGGGGAACACGATGATTTCCCCAAGTTTCAGTGATAGTCGCTTTTAAATATGACTTTTAGGCTAGGCACCTGTAGCTCAAGTGGCTAGGGTACCAGCCACATACACCAGAGCTGGCGGGTTCAAATCCAGCCTGGGCCTGCCAAACGACAATGACAACTACAACCAAAAAATAGCTGGGCATTCTGGCGGATGCCTGTAGTCCCAGCTACTTGGGAGGCTAAGGCAAGAGAATGTCTCGAGCCCAGGAGTTGGAGGTTGCTGTGAGCTGTGATGCGATGAAGGGCAACAAAGTAAAACTGTCTCTAAAAAAATAAATAAAATAAAAACAGGGCAGCTCCTGTGGCTCAAGGAGTAGGGCACTGGTCCCGTATGCTGACAGTGGTGGGTTCAAACCCAGCCCCGGCCAAAAAACTGAAAAAAATAACAATAATAAATAAAAATAACCTGAGAGACAGGTATTGTGCTTCAAATGACCTTAGGGCCAGGTCTATTAGCATGTGTTGGTTTTTTGTTTTTTTGAGACAGTCTCACTATGTCACCCTCAGTAGAGTGCCATAGCGTCACAGCTCACAGTAACCTCAAACTCTTGGGCTTAAGCAATTCTCTTGCCTCAGCCTCCCAAGTAGCTGGGACTACAGGCACCCACCACAAGGCCCGGCTATTTTTCTTTCTTTTTTTTTTTTCCAGTTTTTGGCCGGGGCTGGGTTTGAACCCACCACCTCCAGTATATGGGGCTGGCGCCCTACTCCTTGAGCCACAGGTGCCTCCCCCAGCCATTTCCTGGTTGTAGTTGTCATTGTTTAGTTGGCCCAGGCTGGGTTCAAACCCGCCAGCCTTAGTGTATGTGGCCAGCGCCCCACCCACTGAGCTGCAGGCACTACCCATAGCATGTGATAAGGAGTCTAGCAGCCCTTTAAGATTTTAGGGAGATAGAGGAAAGTCTTGTTCAGAGTTTCCTGACTATGAACAGTTTTTAATTCAAAATAATTATACCAAGGAATCATCTTTTGGGATGAAAGTTTCTTAGCTCCTTCAGAGCACTTTCTGGAATAGGCATCAGAACTGTTGTCATACAAGGTCTGACAATTAAGTTCAGGGACTCATCCTAGGAAAAGTACTACATACCTCATTGCTGAATATCACTACGGATACCTTTGAAGTACTCCCCTTGGCCATCTGAGGAAAAACATTACCTATTCCATATTGTTCATTTGTGAAACTTCATTTAGCAGGATGCAAGATTATTGGCTGAAAGTTATTTTAAGACTAAAAATAGGACCCCAAGTCCTTCTGGTTTAAAAAGTTTCTGCTGAGAATTTTGCTGTTGTTCTGGTGGAATTTCCTTTTTAGGTGATTAGATGCTTTTGTGTTGCTGCTCTTAGGATTCCTTCCTTCACAATGACTTCAGGTAGTCTGACCATCTGCCTTGGCGAAGTCCATTTGGCAGTGAATCTCTCAGAAGTTTGTTGAGCTGCCTATATTGGGATATCTAAATCTGTAGCAGGACCAGGGAAATTTGCCTCAATTATTCTCTCATATAAGTTTCCCAAACATTTTACTTTCTCTTCTCCCTCAGGAACACCTATGTCATGGGTTTTTTAAATTCTTTATATATATTTTTTTTCCTTTTTAGAGATAGAGTCTCACTTTTCTTGCCCTCGGTAGAGTGCTGTGCCATCACAGCTCACAGCAACCTCCAACTCCTGGGCTTAGGCGATTCTCTTGCCTCAGCCTCCTGACTAGCTGGGACTACAGGTGCCTGCCACAACGCCTGGCTATTTTTTTGTTGCAGTTGGGCCAGAGCCAGGTTCGAACCTGCTACCCTCGGTATATGGGGCCAGCACCCTACCCACTGAGCCACAGGCGCTGCCCAAATTCTTTATATTTTTGTCTGGATTAATTTGAAAGACTTGTCTTCAAGCCCTGAAATTCTTTCTTTTGCTTGGGCTAGTCTATTGTTAAAACTTTCCAGTACATTTCATAATTCCCTAAATGAATTTTTCATTTCTAGAAGTTTCTTATTTTTAGGTTTTTAAAAAAAATAATATATGAGAACAGACTATTGTTTAAAGTATACAAATGTAGAGTGGTATTATTAGTTCAGGGATGATTAAAGCAACCTGAAACAGATGCCAGAAAGTTCGAATTGCATACTTTTTTTTTTTTTTGCAGTTATTTTTTGGCTGGGGCTGGGTCCGAACCCGCCACCTCTGGCATATGGGGCCAGGGTCCCACTCCTTTGAACCACAGGCACCACCCTTTTTTTTTTTTTTTAGACAGAAATCTATGTTGCCCACGGTAGAGTGCTGTAGCGTCATAGCTCACAGCAACCTCAAACTCTTGGGCTAAAGGGATTCTCTTGCTTCAGCCTCTCAAGTAGCAGGGACTACAGTAGCAAGCCCACCACAATGCCTATTTTTTGGTTGTAGTTGTCATTGTTGGTTGGCAGGCCCGGGCTGGATTTGAAACTGCCAACTCCAGTGTATGTGGCTGGCACCCTAGCTGCCAAGCTACAGGCACCACACCAGTTTCTTATTTTTTAAAGTAGCTATCTCTTTAGACAATTTTTCATTCATATTCTGGATTGGTTTTATTTCTTCATGTAAGCTTTCAACTTTCTTTTGGATATCATTGAGCTTTTATATTCATGACTTCAAAACCTTCTGATATTTCAAAGATTTCATTTTGGTTTGGATTCACTGCTAAAGAGTTAGTATGATCTTTAGGGGGATAGTAAAACTTTTTTTCCTATTACCAGAATTTTTTCCCTGGTTTTTTCTCACCTAGATAAACTATTCTTATTTTTTCGTTTAGTTTTGATTGGATGAAGGTTTTCCCCCTTTGAGGATATGATTATAATATGTACTATTTGATTGCCTGGCTTTGGTTCTGTAGAGGCTTTCAGTGGCAAAGACTCTATATGAGTTCCCTGCTTATATAAACTTCGTATGCTGGATTTTTCAGATGCTGGTTATAGTAGCAACATACTGGGCATGTCAGCAGGTTCACTGCTTCTGTGGGACTGGAACTGCAGGGGTCTATTTAAGCTTGTCTCCTTTCCCAGCGGTTTGTACTTTTTTTCCACTGGGCTGTGCAGTTCAACCTCTAAGCCAGTAGGTGGCACCCAAGGATAAGAGATGACTGTAGCAGAAACAGTTACTGTGATACTTAATGGCAGGCCCAAGCCCCAAGCCTGACAGGGGTGGCAGGAGAAGCTTCCAGTGAAATTCATTAAGGTCTTCTCTACAGTGGAAAGGGAGCTGCCCCTGCTCCACTACCAGGCCAGCAGGAATGTGATCTGCTTTTCCTGCCTCTGTCTCAGTACTCAAGATATTCAGCTTATACAGATACCACTGACCATCTCTGGAACACTACTCTTCCAAGCAGTTGGGTAAAAGATGAACTCAGTGAAGGCAGATTAATAAGAGAAATACTTATTTCCAAATACCATACATATGGGGAGAACCACAAGAGTGATTACCCAGGCTCTGCGCCTGTAGCTCAAGAGGCTAAGGCACCAGCCACATACACCAGCCATATACATCAGAGTTGGCAGGTTTGAATCCAGCCTGGGCCTGCCAAACAACAATGACAGCTACAATCAAAAAATAACTGGGCATTGTGGCGGGAGCCTGTAGTCCCAGCTACTTGGGAGGCTGAGGCAAGAGAATCGCTTAAGCCTAAGAGTTGGAGGTTGCTGTGAGCTGTGATGCGCTACAGCACTCTACTGAGGGTGAGAAAGTAAAACTCTGTTTCAAAAAAAAAAAAAAAGTCTCGGCCCTCGTAGCTCAGTGGTTAGAGTACCGGCCACATATAATGGGGCTGGTGGGTTTGAACCCGGCCCCAGCCTGCTGAACAATGACAACCACAACCACAACAACAAAAAAGCCAGGCATTGTGGCAGGTGCCTAAAGTCCCTGCTACTTCGGAGGCTTCAGGAGAATCGCTTAAGCCCGAGACTTTGAGGTTGCTGTAAGCTGTAACACCACAGCACGCTACTAAGGGTGACATAATGTCTCAAAAAAAAAAAAAAAGGTTCAATAAAACAGAATATCAGAATATATATAAGGGCCAGTTACGATGGCTCAAGCCTATAATCCCAGCACTCTGGGAGGCTGAGGTGGGAAGACTGCTTGAACTCAGGAGTTCAAGACCAGCCTGAGCAATAGCAGGAACCCATCTCTACTAAAAATAAAAGAATTAGCCGGGAATTATGATTATCGCAGGTGCCTATAGTCCCAGCTACTTGGGAGGCTGAAGCAGGAAGATCGCTTGATCCCAGGAGTTGCTGTGAGCTAGGCTGATGCCATGGTACTCTCAGATGGGCAAAAGAGTAAGCCTTTGTATCAGAAAAGAAAGAAAACAAAAAGAAAAGATGGGTGGCATCTGTGGCTCAAAGGTGTTGGGCACTGGCCCTTTATGCTGTAGGTGGAATGTTTTGCAAAAAACTGGAAAAGTAAAAAAAAAAGGAAAGAAAAGGTAGAGTATAAGACTCTCTCCAAGTACCACATGAGGACAGCATAAATAGTTTTTACTGTAACGGGAAACATCACATGACAGAGAATAGCAATTCAAACGAGCATTGCCTGTCTGAAGCCAGAGCAGAAGCTGACACAGACGAGTCTCTTACCGTAGTTGTAGCCCTTTGTTTGTTCTGGTACCACCTAGCTGGTAAACTTTGGCAGTTTCCACAACACCCGTAATCTCAGCCACCTAAGTGAAAAGACAGAGACAACAAAAACACTCTTTCAGGGGTTTCCAAACCACTCTCCTTTGCCTCCACCAACCTGAATATAGACGACTGATCCTGTGCAGAGCGAAGAACACAGAGGCCAGGTGTTCTAAGAACCTAGAAAGGCTTAGGATTCAGGCGGCCCAACCCAGAGAGCCTCGTGTTCAGGGTAAGAAATTACCACAGGTAAAGGCAGGTAGCCTGGTGGTTTCATTAGAAGCTTTTCCTCCAACTAATTCTACCTTACTTGAGGATGTAGTTGGAATTTCAAAGGTTGATTTTTATTAACCAGATATGAAGATCATGGAGGTCAATTTATGTTGCCATGCTTTTAAGGATACCTATAGGTCCATGGCATGGCTATCGGTCCTTATACAAGGAGAGGAACACACATGTCAAAACTAGATAAACTCTAGTTGGGTGTTGTGGTGGGTGCCTGTAGTCCCAGCTACTTGGGAGGCTGAAGTAAGAGAATCGCTTAAGCCCAAGAGTTAAGAGATTGCTGTGAGCTGCGGTGCCATAGCACTCTACCCAGGGAGACAGGGTGAGACTCTGTCTCAAAACAAAAAAACCCAGACAAACTCGGCAGTGCCTGTAGCTCAGTGGTTAAGGCACTGGCCACATACACCTAGGCCGGTAGGTTCGAACCCAGCCCAGACCAGCTAAGCAATGACTACAACAAAAAAAGTGCTGGGCATTGTGGCAGGCGACTGTAGTCCCAGCTACTTGGGAGGCTGAGGCAAGAGAATCACTTAAGCCCATGAGTTTGAGGTTGCAGTGAGCTATGATGCCACAGCAGTCTACCAAGGGTGACATAGTGAGACTGTGTCTCAAAAAAAAAAAAAAAAAAAAAAAATAGGGCAGTGCCTATGGCTCAAAAGGGTAGGGCACCGGTCCCATAAGCCAGAGGTGGCAGGTTCAAACCCAGCCCCAGCCAAAAACTACAAAAATAAAATAAAATAAATAAAGCCAACAACAACAACAAAGAAATAATCAAATGGCAAAGTGCCAGCCACCCAGACCAGAGAAGCAGTGCTAGAACCCATATAATAAGCTCTATTAGGGGCTTGGTGCCTGTAGCTCATCAGCTAGGGGGCCAGGCACATATACACCAGAGCTGGCGGGTTGGAATCCAGCCCGAGCCTGCCAAACAACAATGACAACTACAACCAAAAACCAGCCAGGCACTGTGGTGGGTGCTTATAGTCCCAGCTACTAGGGAGGCTGAGGCAAGAGAATTGCTTAAGCCCAACAGTTTGAAGTTGCTATGAGCTGTGACACTACAGCACTCTACCCAGGGCAACATAGTCTCAAAAAAAAAAAAGGCTCTGTTAGGTTGAAGTTGTCTGTGCTGTGTATGTTAATTTTTCATTAATTTATTTTTCAAATGAACAGAGCCTCCTTAATATGTAGCTCCTAACAAATACTTCATAAATGTCTCGCTTCTCCCTTTTATATTGAAATTGTATAGTGGGCTAGGCCTGGTGGCTCATGCCTATAATCCTAGCATTCAGGGAGACCAGCCTGTGGAAGAGTGAGACCCCATCTCTACTAAAACTGGAAAAACTATCTGGACATTTTAGCAGGTGCCTATAGTCCCAGTCACTTGTAAGCTGAAACGAGAGGATCACTTCGCTTGAGCCCTAGAGTTTGAAGTTGCTGTGAGCTGTGAACAACAGAGCACTCTACCCAGGGGAATAGAGTGAGATTCTGTCTCAAAATAAGTAAATAAATAAATAAATAAATAAAAGGAAATGGATAGAGAAAATTATTCTAAATCCAAACCCACCAGTCCTTTGGACTCCCAAGTATTCTTCCTGGCAGGTCATGAATAATCCCTAGTCACCTCAGATTGTCACTGCTCTACAAGGATCTCATCTGGAGTCTATTTTACAGTCAAACTGAAGAGTGACAAATTTCACTCTAGCACCTACTCTCAGTAAAGAGTCATTTATATATATATGAAATTTTATTTTATATTATTATTATTATTTTTTGGAGACAGAGTCTCATTCTTTCACCCTGGGTAGACAGCTATAGTGTCATCACAGCTGAAAGAAATCTCAAACTCTCAAATTGAAGCAATCCTCCTGCCTCAGCATCATGAGCAGCTGGGACTATAGGGGCCGGCCACAATGCCTGGCTTTTTTTTTTTTTTTTTTTTTTGCAGTTTTTGGCTGGGGCCAGGCTCAAACCCACCACCCCTGGTATATGGGCCCGGCACCCTACTCCTTAAACCACAGGTGCTGCCCTGTTTCTTTCTTTTTTTTTTTTTTTAGAGACAGAGTCTCACTTTATCACCCTCAGTAGAGTGCTGTGCTGTCACAGCTCACAGCAACCTTCAACTCCTAGGCTTAGGCAATTCTCTTGCCTCAACCTCCTGAGTAGCTAGGACTACAGGTGCCCACCACACCGCCGGGCTATTTTTTGTTGCAATTTGGTATTGCAACAAAAAATGGCAGTATTGAACTGCCACCCTTGGTATATGGAGTCGGCGCCCTACCCACTGAGCCACAGGTGCTGCCCATGCCTGGCTATTTTTAAAGATGGGGTCTTGTTGGTCTCAAACTCATGAACTCAGGTGATCCACCTGCTTCAGCCTCCCAGAGTGCTGGGATTACAGGCATGAGCCACTGCAATTGGCCAAGAAAAGAAATACTAACCCGGTAAACTGGTTTGCTGTTGTGGTTTCCAATGCCAATCCGTACAAAACATCCTGTGACAGTTTTAGCAAAGAAGGGCATATGACACCACCGTTCTAGCTTATGCCGTGATAATCGAACCCGATTCAATTCTTCAGGTAAGGAAACTGGTTGTGATTTTGGAGGGAGCTCTTCTTTCCTATGAGGAAGAAAGAGGCAATGGAAAAATATTCATCATAAAAACAAAACAAAATAGAAAAATAATACCAAATTCTCAAACTTAACTATTATAAACCAAAGTACATGTGATTAATCTAGGAGGAGAAATAAATGAAACACTGGGAAAAAGCTGTATTAGAATCCTGTTCAAAACCAGTAGTGTGAACTACCTTGAATGCCACCTTAGATAATCTATCAGAGTAAGAAAACAAAGAAGGCTCAGGCCAATCTGAGAGAGACACAAAGTCAGTTACTATCTGCCAGGACCAGGTGAAATGTCCAGGGCTGCAGGCTAGCAGCCAGAGGCAGAAGAAATGAATGGGCACATGTACTAGGGAACTCAGTTCAGCAAACCAAAGTTATTGGCCCAAACAGGGAGATTATGAAAACCATACAAAGCTTCCCCAGAAAGAACCACCACAATGTACAAGAGCTTACTCTTCTTCCTCATCAGATGAAGATGTTCGAGATGAGCGGTCTGACTTTTCACTAGACTTGTCATCCTCTTCCTCCTCTTCATCGTCAGAGTAGACCTCACTGGTTTTTAATGGCTGTTTTTTGGCGAGGAGCTCAGCTAGAAAAGATAAATGTTTATCCAGGTTATTTCAACACAAAACTGAAACATCTTTCATCCTTTTTTTTGAGACAGAGTCTTACTATGTCACCCTCAGAAGTGGCATCACAGCTCGCAGCAACCTCAAACTCTTGGGCTAAGTGATTCTCTGCCCTCAGCCTCCCCAGTAG
This sequence comes from Galagoides demidoff, assembly GCA_963574575.1. NCBI lineage: Eukaryota > Metazoa > Chordata > Mammalia > Primates > Galagidae > Galagoides > Galagoides demidoff. Next base: position 19,683 of record CAUYQV010042758.1, on the reverse strand, counting down.
CTGGGACTACAGGTGCCCACCACAATATCCGGCCTTTTTTTTGTTGTAGTTGTCATTGTTGTTTGGCAGGTCTGCGCTGGATTTAAACCTGCCATCCCCAATGCATGTGGCTGGCACCGTAGCTGCTGAGCTATAGGCATCGAGCCACATCTTTCATCGTTGAGAAAGAATTGGAAATGGAAGAGGACTCAAGTACACAGACAGTTCTATCTCATCTAGACTGTACGGTGATACCATGGGCTATATACAGAAATGAGGTAAATCAGAGAATAATAATCATTCAGGCACCAAATATTAGTCTCCAACAGAAAAAAAAAGCTGGAAGACTGTTACTAACTAGGAAGAAAGAATCACCAACACTACTGAAGACACTTGAAGATGGCCAGGAAAGAAAGGGAAAACTCATAATGACTACAGAGTTTTGGAGGACAACTTTATTTTGAATTTGCAGTACCACTAGTTGAGGTGGGTCATTGCTGTAATTCTAGGAGTCTGAAAGGCTGAAGTGGGTGGTTTGCTTGAGCTCAGGAGTTCAAGACCAGTCTTAGCAAGAGTGAGACTCTGTCTCTCAAAGTAGTTGGGTCCTGGGGTGGGCACTTTTAGTCCCAGTCACTTGGGAAGCTGAGGAAAGAGGATCATTTCAGCTGAGGAGTTTCAGGTTGCTGTGAGCTATGATGCCATAGCACTCTAGCTTGGGCAACATAAACTCTGTCTCAAAAAAAAAAAAAAAAGAACTTGTAATACCATTTGTAATAGCAGAAGAGTGAAAACAACCCAAATAAGGAAGTGGGCGAATTACCCCTGGTACATCCACCCAATGCACTATTGTGCGGCTATAAAAAAGGAATGAAGGCTCAGTGCTCATAGCTCAGTGGTTAGGGCGCTAGCCATATGCACCAGGGCTGGTGGGTTCAAACCAGGCCCAGGCCTGCTAAACAACAACAACAACAAAATAAACAAAAAAAATCCGGGTGTTGTGACAGGTGCCTGTAGTCTCAGCTACTTGGGAGGCTGAGAAATGAGAATCACTTAAGCCCAAAAGTTTGAAGTTGCTATGAGATGTGATGCAACAGCACTCCACTGAGGGCGACAAAGTGAGACTCTGTCTCAAAAAAAAAAAAAAAAAAGGAATGAGACAACACAATATCCTGCAGCAGCAGCAAATGTTTTATAACGGGCAAGATAGTAAATATTTTAGGTATGTAATTTATACGGTCACTGTCTCAACTACTCAATTTTGCTGTTGTAGCTAGAAAGCAGACACAGAGGATACATAAACAAATGAGTGTTACTGTATTCTAATGAAATTTCATTTATAGTAACAGTCTGTTGATGGCTGCTGTATATAAAAACCAAGGAGGAAGTGCTGCCTGACCAACATAGCTCCCTTTCTCCACAAAAAATAAAAAAATTGGCTCGGCGCCTGTGGCTCAAGTGGCTAAGGCGCCAGCCACATACACCTAAGGTGGCGGGTTTGAATCCAGCCTGGGCCTGCCAAAACAACAATGATGGCTGCAACCAAAAAAAATAGCCAGGCGTTGTGGCAGGCGCCTGTGGTCCCAGCTACTTGGGAGGCTGAGGCAGGATACTCGCTTGAGCCCAGGAGTTGGAGGTTGCTGTGAGCAATGATGCCATGGCACTCTACCCAGGGGGACAGCTTGAGGCTCTGTCTCAAAAAAATAAAAAAATAAATAAAAATAAAAAAAATTAGCCAGTCATGGCAGTGCACATCTTTAGTTTCAGCTACTCAGGTAGCTGAGGCAGGAGGCTCACTTGATCACAGGAGTCTGAGGTTGTATGAACTATGATCATGCCCTTGTACTCTAGCCTGGGAAGTAAAGCAAGCCCCTGGGCTCAAATACACCAAGAAATGGCTCAGTGCCTGTAGCTCAGCGGCTAAGACGCAGGTCACATACACCAGAGCTGGTGGGTTCAAACCCGGCCCAGGGCCTGCCAAACAACAATAACAACTACAACCAAAAAATAGCTGGGAGTTGTGGTGGATGCCTGTAAGTCTCAGCTACTTGGGAGGCTGAAGCAAGAGAATTATTTAAGCCCAAGAGTTTGAGGGTGCTGTGAACTGTGACGTCACCGCACTCTACTGAGGTGACATAATAAAACTGTCTCAAAAAAATTAAAAAAAGAAAAAGTTAAAATCTGTGAGTTCACAAGTATATTCGAAATAAATAAACCTCACTGGTCATCTCTGGATGTTAGTAAGGAACTCTCATTCTTTTGAATACTGGTAAATAAAAAAAAAATTGACCATTTATATTGTCTTTCCTATTCAAAATGTACTTGAAGGTAATTAACGCATTGTTGACCAATGACGAATCAACTCATGTTTATACTTGCATTAACTATTACAATTTTTAAAACACAGGGTAATATAGATACTGTAAAAGCTTTCTTTCTTTCCTTTTTTTTTGAGACAGAGTCTTGTTTTGTTGCCCTCTGTAGAGTGCTCTAGTGTCATAGCTCACAGAAAGCTCAAACTCTTGGACTCAAGTGATTTTTCTTGCCTTAGCCTCCTAAGTGAGTGGGACTACAAGGCACCGCCATAACACCTGGCTATTTTTAGAGACAGGGTCTTGCTTTTGCTAAGGCTGGTCTCAAACTCAGGAGCTTGAGCTATCCACTCTCCTTAGCCTCCCAAAGTGCTGGGATTACAGGCGTGAGCCACTGTGCCTGGCCTATTTTATTTGTTTTGAGACAGAGTCTCATTCAGTTGCCCTGGTGTTGAGTACCATGGTGTCGAGTACCATTGTGTCATAGCTCACAGCAACCTTAAACTCTTGGGATTAAGTGATCCTCTTGCCTCAGCCTCCCAAGTAGCTGAGACCACAGGTACCACCACAACATCCGGCTAGTCTTTCTATCTTTACTAGAGATGGGTGTCACTCTTGCTTATAGGCCAGTCTCAAACTGTTGAGCTTAAGCAATCCACCTACCTCAGCTTCCCAGAGTACTAGGATTAAAGGAGTCACTGCACTCAGCCAATTTTTTTTATTTGGTTGCTTCTCAAACCAATTTATACTACTGCCAAATGGAACAGTTTTACAAAAACTCTGCTAAAACTTTACCATGGACAGAAGTTACCACTAGTCATATAAAGAAGTTTCTCAGTTTATTGATATTGATGGGACAAATAAAAAAAAATCATATTGGAGAAATTATTTGTCAACAAGACCTTTGTTTAAAATACCACTATTTACTAAATCTATGACCAGAATGCTTGAGCAAATCCTTACATTTTTTTCATCTTAGTGATAATTCACAAGCTATACACAGTGAAGACAGACTATAAAATTAGGAATCTTTTGAATTATTTTATTCTAAAATTTTAGTCCTTGTATATACCTAAGCAGGCGTTATCCCTAGATGAAAACAATGGTATCATACAGAGGACTTATCAGCTTTGTTTCACTTTCATGTTCAATTATGGAATAATAGCTGGTGACATATGGATAATGTCTGTGTAAACCTGCAAGTGAACAATGTGATATACAGCTGATAAAAAGTTCCTCTTGGGCAGCATCTGTGGCTCAGTGAGTAGGGTGCTGGCCCCATATACTGAGGGTAGTAGGTTCAAACCTGGCCCTGGCCAAACTTCAACAAAAAAAATAGCCAGGTGTTGTAGTGGGCGCCTGTAGTCCCAGCTACTAAGGAGGCTGAGGCAAGAGAATTGCCTAAGCCCCAGAGCTGGAGGTTGCTGTGAGCTGTGACACCAAAGCACTCTACCAAGGGTGACAAAATGAGACTCTCTCTTTTTTTTTTTTTTTGAGACAGAGCCTCAAGCTGTGACCCTGGGTAGACTGCTATGGCATCACAACTCACAGCAACCTCTAACTCCTGGGCTCAAGTGATTCTCCTGCCTCCGCTTCCCTAGTAGCTGAGACTACAGGTGCCCACCACAACACCTGGCTAGTTTTTGTCCAGGGCCTAGTTTGAACCTGCCACCTCCAATATATGGGGCCGGCGCCGTACTCCTTTGAGCCACAGGCACCACCCCTGGCTATTTTTTGGTTGTAGCCATCATTGTTGTTTGGCAGGTCCAGGCTAGATTCCAACCCGCCAGGTCAGATGTATATGGTTGGCACCTTAGCCACTTGAGCCACAGGCGCCAAGCTGCGACTCTGTCTCTTAAAATTAAAAAAAAAAAAAAAAAAGTTTCTCTTTATAGAAGCAAACTAGATAATAAATGAAGAAATTTGACAGACTAGAATATCACCATTTTATAACTCATAATGAATTAAGTGATTTAGGTAAAGACCACCAATGACTACCAGGATAGAATGCATTGCTCTGGACAGTACCTGGTTCAGTGGGTAGGGCACCAGCCCACATACTGAGGGTTCGAACCCCACCCTGGCCAAACCGCAACAAAAACAAACAAACAAAAAATAGCTGGGTGTTGTGGCGGACACCTGTAATCCCAGCTACTCAGGAGGCTGAGGCAAGAGAATTGCCTAAGCCCAGGAGATGGAAGTTGCTATGACTGACACTCTGTCTTTTACAAAAAAAGAAAAGAAAAGGAAAAAAAAGAACACATTGCTCTTTCTGATCCTTCATCCCTCTCTTTACCATGCTTTTTGCCATGTGATGTGGTAGTTCCTCCTGGCCCCATGGTGACCTTGTACCAATTCTAAGACCAGACCTAAAGAAGCGTTGTATGTTTTACTTGCCACTTTTATACTGCTGCCATCACCATGTTAAGAATGTGCCTGGGCTGGGCGCCTGTGGCTCAAGGGGCTAAGGCGCCAGCCACATACACCTAAGGTGGTGGGTTCGAATCCAGCTTGGGCCCGCCAAGACAACAAAGACGGCTGCAACCAAAAAATAGCCGGGTGTTGTGGCGGGTGCCTGTGGTCCCAGCTACTCGGGAGGCTGAGGCAGGAGACTTGCTTGAGCCCAGGAGTTGGAGGTTGCTGTGAGCTGTGATGCCACGACACTCTACCCAGGGGAGATAGCTTGAGGCTCTGTCACAAAAAAAAAAAGAATGTGCCTGGGCCCAGTACCTGTGGTTCAAGCCGCTAAGGTGCCAGCCATATACACCTGAGCTGATGGGTTCGAATCTAGCCTGGACCTGCCAAACAACAATGACAGCTACAACCAAAAAACAGCCAGGCATTGTGGTGGGCACCTGTGGTCCCAGCTACTTGGGAAGTGAAGGCAGGAGAATTGCTTGAGCCCAGGAGTTGGAGGTTGCTGTGAGCTGTGATTCCATGGCACTCTACCCAGGCGTGACAGCTTGAGGCTTTGTCTCAAAAAAAAAAAGAATATGCCTGGTCCAAGGAAGAAGGGGTAAACCTGCAGCTTGAAGACAATCCAAGCTGAACTCATGTTATCAGACAGTTGGATTGCAGCTGAGCTACAGGTGCATGAGCAGGAACGGGGCAGGGGGGGGAGGAGGGTAGTTTGTAAGTTCACATTATTGTAGTTAAAGCTAACCAAAAGAGCTGGTAACATCACAAGAAATAATCAGGTATTATATGCGTGCTGATGGAAATATACACTACCAGCTAAAAATCAGCCTGCTCTCCCAAATGGAAGCAGAATAAACCCAAATCTGACCAATTCTCAAGTTCTATCTGCCAAATTATGGGAAATTCAAAGACTAGAGAAATACATTCAACACCAATAAAATGCAGTCAGCATCTATGAGAAATTGAAAGACAAATGACCCAGTTTCTTCAGTGAATAAACTGTAAGGTGGGGAAAAAAGAGATGTATGAAAACCTGTATGTTAAGAGACTTATGGGACATATTAACAAATCACAATTTGTTGACTTAAGATGCTGATTCAAACTATCAAAATAATTATTTTTTAAATTATAAAATAGAGAAATTTGAGCACATTTAATATTAAGGGATTGTTACTACAGGTAGTCTCCAGGTTACATACATCTGGTTGACATACAATTCTCACTCAGGAATGGAGGCTACATAGGTAAATATATCTGTTCCAATTTCCATACAAATTAAGAACAAACCTGCAGAACTTATCTTGTTTGTAACCTTGCCCGTGACACTACTTCTTTTATAGGTGGTACTGTAGTAGGTTTAAAACAAGAGTCTTTATCTTTTAGAAACACATATTAAAATATTCATGATTTTAATATAATGATGCTGATATTTACTTACAAATAATCTGATGGGAGAGGGAGTATAAATGTAACAAGACTAGCCATGAGCTGACTGTTGAGGCTGGACAAAGGTTCAAGGAGGTTTACCATACTATTCTGGGCATAAGTTTGGAATTTTATATAATAAAGAGCTAAAAAGAGGGAAAAATTTAAAAAGGCCCCAGGAAGTCAAATGATCTGATCGAAGACACAAAGTAGCTATTATATTTCCCCCACTTACCAGTTCTGTTCTTTCGCTTTTCTCGCTCTGCTTTCAGCTCCTCCATGGCTTGGGATTTCTTATCTAGTTTCTCATCCCGTTTGGAACGCCGTTCCTTGTTGTGGGATGTTACCTGGATAAGGAAGGATATGTAGTATGGACCTTTTAACTAATGGCTGATAAGACTGTCTATATCCAAGAATTAATACATTCAGTTGTCCAAAGGGAAGTTTTTTTTTTTGTTAGAGAGGGATTCTTGCTTTGTTGTCTAGGCTGGACTCCATCATAGCCCACCAAAGCCTCAAACTACTGGGTTCAAGTATCCTCGAGCCTCAGCTATCTGAATAGTTGAGACTATAGTTGTGTACTACTGCACCCAGCTAATCTTTCTTTCTTTCTTCTTTTTTTTAGCGACAGAGCCTCATTTTATTGCCTAGGCTGTATCAAACTCCTGGCCTCAAGTGATCATCCCATGTCAGCTTCCTAAGGGGTTGGGATTACACACATGAGTCCCTGTGCCCAGCACTGACAATTATATTGACTGCAGAAACTTAGAACCTGTAGTATAAGGGGAGAGAGAGCATCCTCTTGTGGACAGAAAGAACAGAGAAATAAAGTAAATCCCTGTCATAAATGCCTAATAAAATAGCAAGTTTAGGAATTACCTTTATAAACTTGAACACCCTAGATCATATCTAATATTTGTTGATATTGTCAAAGCCTTTGATGATGAATGCAGAAATGATTTTCCTACCTATTTATACCAAGCCTAAGATGATACATACCTGAATACACATCATAACCAACCTGGATACCTGAGACGAGATATTTACCGACTCTTAAGGGATGCTCACACACATCCTACTGCTTTTATTTATTCATTAATTTATTTTGAGACAGAGTCTCATGCTGCTGCTCTGGGTAGAATGCCATGGCATCATAGTTCACAGTAACCTCAAACTCTTGGGCTCAAGTGATTTTCTTGCCTCAGCTTCCCAAGTAGCTGGGACTATAAGTGTCTACCCCAAAGCCTGGCTTTTAGAGATGGGGTTTCACTCCTGCTCAGGCTGGTCCTGAACTCAAGAACTCATGTAATTCACCTACTTTGGCCTCCCAGAGTGCTAGGATTATGGGTGTGAAAGGCAATGAGCACAGCCCATCCTGCTGCTTTTTTTTTTTTCTGAAGCAAAGTCTCACTTTGTCACTCTTGGTAGAGTGCCATGGCATCATACCTCATAGCAACCTCAAACTCCTGGGCTTTAAGCAATTCTCTTGCCTCAGCCTCCCAAGTAGCTGAGACTATAGGCACCTGCCATAATGCCTGGCTATTTTTAGAGATGGGGTATTGCTCTGGCTCAGGCTGGTATTGAACCTGTAAGCTCAGGTAATCCATCCACCTCAGCCTCCCAAGTGCTGGGATTATAGGTGTGAGCCACCTCACCCGGCACCTATCCTGCTGCTTTGTGAAAGCCAGACATGGAGGAATGTGCCTGGAGTCTCAGCTATTTGGGGGGCTGAGGTAAGAGGATCCCTTGAGGCTGGGACTTTGAGACTGTAGTGAACTCTGATCACACCTTTGAATAGTCACTGCCTTTTACCACAGTCAACATAGCAACACCTCATTTTTTGGGTGGTGCCCGTGACTCAAAGGAGTAGGGCGCTGGCCCCATATGCCAAAGAGGATGGGTTTAAACCCAGCTGTGGCCAAAAAGTGCGAAAAAAAAAGAAAAAACAAAAAACCCTCATTTTTTAAAAAAGGGGAAAAAAACAACAAAAAATAAAGAAGTGCTAAGGAGTTAAATAGTGCAGATATTGGTGAAATCATAAGGTCTATCCAGAGATTAACAAAACCTACAAAGTGGAGATGGTACATAACAATTTTGTATTAACTTCAGGTGATTAGCATAAAGCCATCTTTTACCTAAACGGACACATAAAGGCACACACACAGCTGGGCGCCCATGTTCAATGGTTAGAGCACTGGGGCTGGTGGGACAGGGCCTGCTAAACAAAACAAAACAAAACACTCAACAAAAGAACGAAGGCCCCTTAAAAAAAAAAAAAAAAGGCGTGCGTGCATACACACACACACACACACACACACACTTTCAATCAAAAGAGAGGTTTACACTCCGGACAAATGAGGACCAAATAATCTCCTACCTGAGATTCCTGAATCTGTGTCAGCTTTTTCTTTTCCTGCTCCTCTTCTTGCTTTTTCTTTTTTTCTTTCTTTTCTTTCTTTTTGGCTGTTTTTAGTTTTTTCTTGATCTCAAATCTATTGAAAAGATATTTGTTTGGTTTTTAAGTAGCAGTGAAGGACAGGCAAAAGACTAATTTCTATTAGATTGAAGGAAAAAAGTAAATAGAAGGAGTTAATTAAGGGTGGCACCTGTGGCTCAGTGGGTAGGGTGCTGCCCCCATACACTGAGGGTGGCGGATTCAAACCAGTCCCCGGCCAAAGTGCAACAAAACACTAGCCGGGTGTTGTGGAAGGTGCCTGTAGTCTCAGCTACTCGGGAGGCTGAGGCAAGAGAATGACCTAAGCCCAGGAGTCCGAGGTTGCTGTGAGCTGTGACACCACAGCATTCTACTGAGGGTGATAAAGTGAGACTCTGTCTCTACAAAAATAAAAAAAGGAAGAAAGAAAGGAGTTAATAAAAATTTTGGATTTTTTCTTTTTTTAGAGACAGAGTTTTCCATTTTATTACCCTCGGTAGATTGCTGTAGCGTCATAGCTCACAGGAACCTCCAACTCCTGGGCTTAGGCAATTCTCTTGCCTCGGCCTCCTGAGTAGCTGGGATAGGCACCTGCCACAACGCCTGGCTATTTTTTTTATTGCAGTTTGGCTGGGGCTGGGCTAGAACCCACCACCCTGGGTATAAGGGGCTGGTGCACTACCCATTGAGTCACAGGCACTGACCTCTTTATTTATTTACTTGAGACAGAGTCTCATTAAGTCACCCTCGGTAGAGTACCATGGCATCACAGTTCACAGCAACCTCAAATTCTTGGGCTTAAGGGATTCTCTTACCTCAGCCTCCCAAGTAGCCACAATATCCGACTACTTTTTATTGTTGCAATTTTCATTGTTGTTTACCTGGCCTGGGCCAGGTTCAAACCCGCCAGCCTGGGTGTATGTGGGCAGCACCCTACCCACTGAGCAACCAGCGCCACCAATATTTTGGATTCTTGCAATAAAGTCCAATGTACCTTAGTAGTATGTCACAAATACTGAATTTTAAGTATAACAAAAGTATTTGAAAGCATTAAGTTGGAATAGACTTAAAATGAGAAAATATTCAGGATAATGCTGTACTCATTAGCCTTTTGGTAACGGAGATCTTTTTAAACCTGGATTTCTTGAGCTCACAAGCTTGAGATCAGCCTAAGCAAAAGTGAGACCCTGTCTCTACTAATAATAAAAAAAAAAAAAATGAAGCAAGAGAATAGCTTGAGCCTAAGAATTGGAGGTTGCTGTGAGCTATGTATGATGTCATGGTACTTTACCCAGGTGACAGCTTGAGACTCAGTGTCAAAAAAAAAAAAGAAGAATGTGTGCTTGGCACCTGTAGCTCAGTGAGTAGGGCACCAGCCACAGACACTGAGGCTGGTGGTTTGGAGCCTGGCCCAGGCCTGCTAAACAAAAATGACAACTGCAACCAAAAAATACCCAGGCATTGTGGCAGGCACCTGCAGTCTTAGCTACTTGGGGGCTAAGGCAAGAGAATCGCTTAAGCCCAAGAGTTTGAGGTTGCTGTGAGCTGTGACACCCTGGTACTCTACCTAGGGTGACACAGTAAGACTCTATCTACAGTAAGACTCTATCTCAAAAAAAAAAAAAAAAAAAAAATTAGGTTGGCGCCTATGGCTCAGTGAGTAGGGCGCCTGCCCCATATACCAAGGGTGGCAGGTTTGAACCTGGCCCCAGGCAAACTGCAACAAAAAAATAGCCAGGTGTTGTGGTGGGCGCCTGTAGTCCCAGCTACTTGGAAGGCTGAGGCAAGAGAATTGCTTAAGCCCAAAGGCTGGAGGTTGCTGTGAGCTGAGACACCATAGCTTTGTTGCCCTCTACCGAGGGCAACAAAGTAAGACTCTTGTCTTAAAAAAAAAAAATAAATAAATAATGTATATATTTAAAGAATACCAGTTCTTGCGCAGTGCCTGTGGCTTAGTGAGTAGGTGGCTGGTCCCAGCCAAACTGCAACAACAACAAAAAATAGCTGGGCGTTGTGGAGGGTACCTGTAGTCCCATCTACTTGGGGAGCTGAGGCAAGAGAATCGCTTTAAGCCGAAGAGCTGGAGGTTGCTGTGAGCTGTGATGCTACAGCACTCTACTGCTACTGAGGGCAACAAAGGGAGACTCTCTCAAAAAAAAAAAAAAGAACACCAATTCTTCACAAACTCTTCTGAAAAAACAGAAGTGGAAACACTTCTCAACACATTTTAGGAGGCTACTATTAGTGTGTTACTAAAACAAGACAAAGATATCACAAGAGCAGAAAAGTACAGACCATTATCATTTATGAATAAAGACATTAGAATCAGCTCAGTGCCCATAGCACAGTGGTTATGGCGTTCGCCACATACAACCAATGTAGCAGGTTTGAACCTAAACAATGACAACTGCAACAAAAAATAACTGGGTGTCATGGCAGGTGCCTGTAATCCCAGTTACTTGGGAGGCTGAGGCAAGAGAATTGCTTAAGCCCAAGAGCTGGGAGGTTGCTATAAGCTGGGATACCACAGCACTCTACCAAGGGTGACACAGTGAGACTCTGCCTAAGAAAAAAAAGACAGAGAGAGAGATTAGAATCTACAAGATTGGCTTGGCGCCTGTAGTTCAGCAGCTAGGACACCCACCGCATACACTGGGGCTGGTGGGTTTGAACCTGGCCCAGGCCTGCTAAACAACAATGACAACTGCAACCAAAAATAACTGGGTGCTGTGGCAGGTACCTGTACTCCCAGCTACTTGGGAAGCTGAGGCAAGAGAACTGCTTAAGCCCAAGAGTTTGAGATTGCTGTGACCTATGCCGGGGCACTCCACTGAGGGTGACAAAGTGAGACACTGTCTCAAAGAACAAAAAGATCTCATCTGTACAAAGAATAGAAAAATCTGCTGGGTGTGGTGGCATGCACCTGTAGTCCCACTTACTAGAGGGATTGTGGGGAGAAGGACCGCAAGAGCTCAGGAGTTTGAGGTTGCAGTGAGCTACTATGACACTACTGCATTCAAGCCTGGACAAGAGAGCAAGATCCTGTTTCAAAATAAACAAGCAAGCAAACAAAACACCCCCAATGGAAATGGTATATAGATAAGCATATATGGATCAATGGAATAGAATTAAGAGTCTACAAATAAAACCGTGTATCAATAGCCAACTTATTTTTGACAGAGGTGGCAAGACCATTCCTTCAATGAGGGAAGAATAGCTTTTCAACATGTAGGCTGAGACTTTTTGTGTGTGTGTATGTGAGCCATAGTCTCACTCTGTCACACTCCATAGAGTGCTGTAGTGTCATAGCTCACAGTAATCCACTTGCCTGGATCTCTCAGAGGGCTAGGCGCATAGAGGTAACCTTCTGTACTGAGAAATTTGAATACACAAAGAATGAAGTCAGAACCCTAGCTCATACCACATACAAAAATTATGTTCAGGCCAGGTGTAGTGGTCACTCCTGTAATCCTAGCACTCTGGGAGGCTGAGATGGGTGGATTGACCTGAGCTCACAGATTCAAGACCAGCCTAAGCAAGATGGAGACTCTGTTTCTAAAAATAGCCACAGGTGCCTGTAGTCCCAGCTACTTAAGAGGCTGAGGCAAGAAAATCACTTGAGCCCAAGAGTTTCAGGTTGCTGTGAGCTATGATGCCTGGGCACTCTACTGAGGGTGACACAGTGAAATTCCATCTCAAAAACAAAAAAATTATCTCGAAATACATCAACAACCTAAATATGAGAGCTAAAACTATTATAAAAATGTTGCATTAAATCTAACACTGCCCAAAGAATGAAAATACAACCTACTGAATGGGAGAACATATTTGCAAGTCATATATGTGATAAGGGTTTAGTGTCTAGAATATACAATGAAGTTTTGGCCAGGTACAATGATTCTGGTCTATAATCACAGCACTCCGGGGGCCAAGTTGAGAGGCTTGCTTGGTATCAGGAGTTTTAGATTAGCAGGGAGTGGCAGGGGGGTGGAGGGTAGGCGGATAAAAGACTGGCCTAGGGAACATGGTGAGCCTCCATCTCTATAAAAAATGAAAAATTAGCTGGGCATGGTGGTGTGCACCTGTAGTTCCAGCTACTTGGAAGGCTGAGGCAAGAGGATTGTTTGAGACCAAGAGTGTGCAGTTAGCAACGATCACACCACTGGACTCCAACCAGGGTGACAGAGTAAGATCTGGCATCTACGTATTAAAGAGTACAGAGTCTCACTTTGTTGCTCCCAGTAGAGTGCCATAGGGTCATAGCTCACAGCAACCTCAAACTCTTGGGCTTAAGCGATTCTCTTGCCTCAGCCTCCCAAGTAGCTGGGACTACAGGTGCCCGCCACAATGCCTGGCTATTTTTAGAGATGAAGTCTTACTCTAGCTCAGGCTGGTCTTAAACTGGTGAGCTCAGGTGATCTGACCACCTTGGCCTTCTGAAAAAAAATTAAAAAAAAAAAAAACAACAGGCTGGCTTGGCACCTGTGGCTCAAGTGGCTAAGGCACCAGTCACATATACCTAAGGTGGCGGGTTTGAATGCAGCCCAGGCCACCAAACAACAATGGCGGCTGCAACCAAAAAATAGCCAGACATTGTGGCAGGCGCCTGTGGTCCCAGCTACTTGGGAGGCTGAGGCAAGAGACTCGCTTGAGCCCAGGAGTTGGAGGTTGCTGTGAGCTGTGATGCACCCAGGGTGACAGCTTGAGACTCTGTCTAAAAAAAAAAAAAAAAAAAAAACAGGCTGATTGTGGTGGCTCACACCTATAACCCTAGCACTTTGGGAGGCCAATGCAGGATTGCCTAAGGTTAGGAGTTTGAGATCAGCCTGAGCAAGAATAAGACATTGTCTCTAATGCCTCAACCCTAGGCGTAGTGCTCCAAGACTATAGTCACAGCTACTCAAGATGCTGAGGTGGGAGGATTGCTTGTGTCTAGGATAGCGGTTCTCAACCTCTGGGTCGCAACCCCTTTGTAACAATGAAAACACATCCTGCATATCAAATATTTACATTACAATTAATAACAGTAGCAAAATTACAGTTATAAAGTAGCAACGAAAATAATTTTATGGTTGGGGGTCACCACACAACATGAGGAACTATATTAAAGGGTTTCGGCATTAGGAGGCATTAGGAAGGTTGAGGTTGCAGTGAGCTGTGCTGAGTCACTGCATTCCAGCCTGTGTGCTAGAGCAAAACACTACCTCTAAAACAAATGAATACATAACTAAAATATTTTTTAAAAGTTTGAGAAAAACTACTCATTCATTACTCTTGTTCTACTTTATGATTTTTTTCATAGGGCCCTCCTGGGCTTTATATGACAAACTCTTGTTATGCTTGCTACAGTTCAGAAATAAAAATGTTAGAAGTCATGTTGAACCGTCTATCAACTCCAGAAGCATTCCTTTTTTGTTTTTGAGACAGTCTCACTTTGTTGCCCAGGCTATAGTGCCAGGGCATCAGCCTTGTGAGCAACCTCAAACATCTGGGTTCAAGCAATCCTCCTGCCTCAGACTCCTGAATAGCTGGAGCCCACCATAATACCTGGCTAATTTTTCTATTTTAAGGAGAGACAGGGTCTCATTCTTGCTCAGGCTGTTTGAACTCCTGAGCTTAGACAATCCTCTTGCCTGGAACTCCCAGAGTGTAGGGTTGCAGGCTTGAGCCATCTCGCCTAGCTTCAACATAGTCTCTTTCTTTTTTTTTTTGAGACAGAGTCTCACTATGTTGTCCTGTGTAGAGTGCTGTGGCATCATAGCTCATAGCAACCTCCAATTCTTGGGCTTAAGAGATTCTCTTGGCTCAGCTTCCCAAGTAGCTGGGACTACAGGTGCCCACCACAACGCCCAGCTATTTTTTAGTTACAGTTGTTTAGCTGGCCTGATCAGATTGAAACCCACCACCCTCAGTGTGGCTGGTGCCGTAACCACTGTGCTATGAGCGCCGAGCCTCAACATAGTTTCTTAAGTGCTGTTTGTGCAAAACAGGTAACCTTAGGAGCACTCACACTCAAAACAAATGTCTACTGGTTCTTGCTGACTGAAAGCCAAACATTCTTGCATAGGATAACTCATGATAATATCATCTCCATTTTTTTTTACTTTTTCTTTTTTTTGAGACAGAGCCTCAAGCTGTCACCCTGAGTAGACTTCCATGGCATCACAGCTCATAGCAACCTTAACTTCTGGGCTTAGGTGATTCTCCTACCTCTGCCTCCCAAGTAGCTGGGACTATAGGCACCCGCCACAATGCCTGGCTATTTTTTAGTTGCAGCCATCACTGTTGTTTGACGGGCCCAGGCTGGATTTGAACCCACCAGCTCAGGTGTATGTGGCTGGTGCCTTAGCCACTTGAGCCACAGGCGCCAAGTCAATAATATCATCTCCAGAAGGGACAAGGATCCTCGATAAAATGGCAAGAACTGCTGCCAAGGAAAATGCTTCCATTTTTCTGTTGTGATGTTAGGTCGGAAGAACCCTAGTTCTGAGGACTATTTCATTTCCTTAGCCAAAAAGTCAAGTTTATTTTTACCTTGAAATTCTGTTAGGAAATGCTATAGTGCTATGCAGTCATCCTATCTCACAGCAACCTCAAACTCCTGAGACAAACGATCCTCCAGCCTCAGCCTCCCAGGTAGCTGGGAGTACAGGTGTCTTGCACAATACCTAACTAATTTTTCAGTAGAAGCGGGGGTCTTGTTCTTGCTCAGACTGGTCTTGAACACCTGAGCTCAAGTGATCTTCTCATCTCAGCCTCCCAGAGTCCTAGGATACAAGCATGAGCCACCGTGCCCAGCCAAGGAAGCACTTTTGCCCTTTAAAGTATGGTACAAGTTCAGAACAGAAGCAGTTTCTGAATCTGAAAAAGCAATTTACCATTTGAATTTTTCTTTTTTTAAGACAGAATGTCATTATGTCACCCTCGGTAGAGTGCGTTGGCATCACAACTCAGAGCAACCTCAAATTCTTGGGCTTAAGTGTTCTCTTGCCTCACTCTCCCATGGAGCTGGGACTATAGGCACCTGCCACAATGCCCAACTATTTTTTGTTGTAGTTGTCATTGTTGTTTAGCTGGCCTGGGCTGAATTTGAACCTGCCACCCTCAATGTATGTGGCTAGAGCTATAACCACTGTGCTACGGGCACTGAGCCACCATTTGAATTTTTAAAAAATATAAAAACCGGAGGCAGTGCCTGTGGCTCAAAGGGCCCATATGCTGGAGGTGGCAGGTTTAAATCCAGCCCCGGCCAAAAACAAAAGCAAAAAATATATATATATATAAAAAAACCAGAGGCTAGGCACCTGTGGCTCAAGCAGCTAAGGCGCCAGCCACATACACCTGAGCTGGTGGGTTCAAATCCAGCCCAGGGCCCGCCAAACAACAATTACGGCTGCAACCAAAAAATAGCCAGGCGTTGAGGCAGGTGCCTGTAGTCCCAGCTACTTGGGAGGTGGAGGCAGGAGAATCGCTTGAGCCCAAGAGTAGGAGGTTGCTGTGAGCTATGATGCCTCAGCACTCTACCCAGGGTGACAGCTTGAGGCTCTGTCTCAAAAAAAAAAAAAAAAACTGGGGCCAGGAGTGGTGGCTCACACCTATAGTCCTAGCACTCTGGGAGGCCTAGGTGAGTGGACTCCTTGAGCTCAGGAGCTAAGAGACCAGTCTGATCAAGAGCAAGACCCCATCTCTAAAAATAGCCTGGTGTTGTGCTGGGTGCCTGTACTCCCAGCTACTCAGGAGGCAAGAGGATTGCTTAAGCCTAGGAGTTTAGAGGTTGCTGTGAGCTATGATGACTCCATGGCACTCTACTCAGGGCCACGTGAGACTCTGTCTCCAAAAAGAAAAAAAAAATACACATAATGTCTTACAAACAAAAAGTCACTGGCACTAAGTAAACAACAAAAGTGATCTTAATGTTTACTAAATACATTATTTGCATCTCATCAAGTTAACAATCACATTGCCAAATGCCAGTCTCCATAAACAGGTCAGATGTAAAGGAGAGGGGGAAATACAACACAAGAAATGAATAGGAAAGGTAGGGTAGTTACAACTTTACCTTCTTTTCAACACCTCCCTCTTTTCTATTCGATTGAAAAGTTCTTGCTCTCTCTCTTTCTCTGTCATCTGTTCTAGACGGGCCCTGTCTTCCTCATCTCCCATGAGATCTTCTCCGTAGCCATCATGAAACTCTTCATCTTCTGAGGAGGAGTCTGAATCTGAACTAGAAGAGGAGCTGTTGCTGTCAGAATCTGACACTTCACCTGCAACAAAAGCCCAAACACAAGATTACACTATGCTGCAGAAGACTGAGGACACAGGTGACCGCACAGTGTTGATTATCATATAAACATCCTTATCTCTCCCAGGTAAAGTGGCACAAAACAACCTCAACTCCCTTGATAGCAGTCCTTGGTCTGCCTTCAGTAAATGCAAAAACAGATTAGGAAAATTTAGGCTAGAATAAGAAACCAGCTTGTTATTTTTATTTTATTCCCTTTCTTGGGGTGGGGGTGTTTCACTGTATCACCCAAGCTGGTATTGAACTCCTGGGTTCAAGTGATCCTCCCACCTTAGTCTTCTAAGTAGCTATGACTACAGGCTCATGCCACCACACTATTCTAGCTTATTCTTTTTAATTCAAATTTTATATATATATAAAAAAACAACATTTCAGACCTATAGAAAAACGTTCTAAGAACAGTTTGACCCCCATACATCCTTTACTTAGATTCACCCATTGTTAACGCTGCCAACTTACTTTCTATTTCTGTCACACATAAAAAAATAATATATGCATTTTTATTTTTTATGTTGCCAAACTAAGAGTTTCAGAGATCATGACTCTTTACCCCTAAATATTTCTACCAAAGGGGAAAGTCTTACATAACCAATTATACCATACAGTTTAGGAAATTTAACACTGACACAATACCATTAACTATTCAGTTGGCTGGGCACAGTAGCTCACACCTGTAATCCTAGCACTCTGGGAGGCCAAGGAGGGTGGACTGCTTGAGCTCAGGAGTTAAGAGACCAGCCGGGCAAGAGCAAGACCCTGTCTCTACTGAAAAACCGAAAAACTAGCCAGACATGGTGGTACAGGCCTATAGTCCCAGTTACTCAGGAGGCTGAGGCAGAAGGATTGTTAAAGCCCAAGAGTTTGAGGTTGCTATGAGCTATGATGATGCCATAGCACTCTAGCCTGGGCAACAATGTCAGACTATCTTAGAAAAAAAAGAAAAAAAGAAAGAAGAGGGACTTTATCTAAAAAATGCAATCAGTATAACCTAATTCTTTGTACTCTCAATGAATTCCAAAAAAAAAAAAAAAAGAAAAAAAGAAAAATGTAAGTTTATTATTCTAGTTCTGAAACAAGTTCTCTTTTCAAACTAGTCTTAATAGAAAATTCTGGAATGACTCTCCAAGAAAGAACATTTTTCCTGAGTTTTGAATCTGGTTCAAGGATTTCTCCCCTTATCTAGACCACCACGTATAACCAAGAAAAAGGAGAAGGGCCGGTCACAGTGGCTCACGTCTGTAATCCCAGCACTCTAGGAGGCTGAGGAGGGTGGACTGCCTGAGCTCAGGGGGTTTAAGACCAGGATGGACCAGAGTGAGACCTGATCTCTAAAAATAGCTGGGTGTTGTGGTGGGTGCCTGTAGTCCCAGCTACTTGGGAGGCTAAGACAAGAGAATCATTTCAAGATTCAAGAGTTTCAGGTTGCTGTGAGCTAAGATACCATAACTGAGTGACCAAGTGAGACAGAGTCGAAGAAAGAAAGAAAGAAAAAAAAAGAAGGAAAAGGCGCTCAGGATAAAGTGAGTTGAGACTAATGCAGGGATTCCTCATGGGTTCCATGAATGGGCTTCAAGGGTCTCACCAACCCTCAGGTTGCACGCAGCTTTCTTGCTTCATATAGATCCTCAAAGGATTCATGAACATTGGAAAATTAAAGACCACGTCTTTTTTATTTTTATTTATTTTTTTATTTTTTAGAGACAGAATCTTACTTTGTCACTCTCAATAGAGTGCTTTGAAATCACAGCTCACAGCAACCTCCAGCTCTTGTCTTGCCTCAGCCTCCCAAGTAGCTGGGACTACAGATGCCCGCCACAATGCCCAGCTATTTTTTGTTGCAGTTTGGCTGGGGCCAGGTTTGAACCTGCCACCCTCGGTATATGGGGCCGGCACCCTACCCACTGAGCCACAGGCGCCGCCCAAGACCTTGTCTTAAAAGGCAGACGTCATGCTATAATGCAGGCACCTTTACTCCCCTCTTCTGCCTCTGCATCTTCAACCTGACATGAGTGAAAGCCCCCAGGTCCGGGCTGCTTGGCTCACCTTCCTCAGGGGCTGAACTCTCAGCTGAACTGTCTTTGTCTGAACTGCCTGAGGAGGCAGTTTTGTTGGCCTGTTTCTTCATTGTTCCTTTCTTCTCTATTTTTCTGGCTTTTCCTTTCTTCTTATTTTTATTGCTCCCAAATGTCCACTATAAGGAGAAAAGAAAAAGGAAAACTGAAAATGTATATGAAAACATCACACTGAACCCCGTGACTGCATTTAGGTACACAGCTATGATCTAATAAAAAAAAAAAAAGAAAGAAAAAGAAAAAGGAAAACTGAAATAGGAATAGGGACTTTATTGGGAAAATCTGAAAGATTCAAGAGTTAAAGAGTCTCTGATACTCGTTTTTGAACACAAAACAAATACTCTTTATACGAAAAAAGACAGAGATTTCTGATAACTTGATTACAACTTCTTAACTTCTGGTTTGAAATTTCTTTCTTTCTTTCTTTTTTTTTTTTTTGAGATAGAGCCTCAAGCTGTCCCCCTGGGTAGAGTGCCGTGGCATCACAGCTCACAGCAACCTCCAACTCCTGGGCTCAAGCAAGTCTCCTGACTCAACCTCCCAAGTAGCTGGGACCACAGGTGCCCACCACGACGCCCGGCTATTTTTTGGTTGCAGTCGTCATTGTTTTTTGGTGGGCCCAGGCTGGATTCGAACCCGCCACCTTAGGTGTATGTGGCTGGCACCTTAGCCACTTGAGCCAGAGGCGCCGAGCCTGGTTTGAAATTTCTTACAGACAGTAGAAAATTTACATAATAAGCATAA
>CAUYQV010042755.1:0-68515 GCA_963574575.1 Galagoides demidoff | reverse complement strand
CCTCAAGCTATCCCCCTGGGTAGAGTGCCATGGCATCACAGCTCATAGCAACCTCCAACTCCTAGGCTCAAGCGAGTCTCCTGCCTCCGCCTCCCAAGTAGCTGGGACCACAGGCGCCCGCCACAGTGCCCGGCCATTTTTTGGTTGCAGCCATCGTTGTTGTTTTGGCGGCCCGGGCTGGGGATTCTAACCCGCCACCTTAGGTGTACGTGGCTGGTGCCTTAGCCCATTGAGCCACAAGCGCTGAGCCAAGACAGGCCTTCCTAATGGGCACTTACCAGTCACAAGTCTGCACTTGGCTTGTAGGACATACTCAGGTCACACTTGACTTTATCTCACTGATCGCCCCTGGATTGGCTCCTGGGATGCTCAGCAACTCAGCGCTTGCCTGGAGCTCCATGATGGCTGGCTAGGCTGCAGACTTCTCAGACAGATCGCTCTCTCCTGGTAGTGTTTGTTCCAGTGTGCCAGTTCTAGATGACTTGTTGGTGCTGGGGTCACCTGGGCCCCCGGAGAGGGGGGATTTAGGGGCATATAGCTGGTATATTGTTTTCTTGCCTGTAAAGGAACCCGTACTGCACTGTAGTGCACTGCCCTGCACCTACCCTGCCCCTGCTGCCAGGACTTGCTGTCACTCTCCATTTCATAGAACACTGTCTCAGAGGTCTGGAGGCTACTTCCAGGGTCACACTGTGGATAGGGGATCAAGCTGCACTGGCTTTCGGCCTCCAGTGGCCAGACCAGGGTTCTGAACAGGACTTGGTCCTGGAGAGGAGAGAGAGCAACTTTTGGAGACAGCTCAGTGAGGTGGCAAGCCTGGAAGAGGGCAGGCTTAGTGAAGATGCCTGGGGACAGCTATCTGTCCCTTTGGCACCATCTACTGACCAAAGCAAATCAATGCTGGTAGTTCTTGGGGTTGACCAAGATCAGACTATAGAGCAGTCCTCTCCTTGTCCCCCTCTGCCTTTGCCTGGGTCAACTGTGGCCACTCTGAACACATAGGGGACATCTACATATCCCCACAGTCTTTTCCTTTGGGGAAGGGTAGAACAAAGTGTAGACCATGCTATTCTGTGAACCTTTGACTTGTCTATAGTGAGTTAGCCAGATCTAGGTTCAGAGCCCATCTTCCCACTTTCCTGCTGTATGGACTGGGACAGGTTATTTAACCTATCTCAGCCTTGCAATCTCTCCTATAAAAAGGGAATAATATGTGGGTTATTATGGAAGTTTTGAGATACACAAAAATCAAGAAATATAAAATCTGCATGATGGAAACAAATGAAGCCTTCTCAGCTGCACCAACAAGCGGAGCAAGTTGAAACTTGCATGAAGAGCAGGGCTATACTCCATGAATGTTAGTTGCTGTGCTTACAGGCATGCTGTTTTGGGCAGTATCATTGCTTAGTCCCTGCCTTGTGGGTAGGCCCACTTTGGTGTAACAAGACCCTCCAATCCAGCATGGGCCCAAGGGGAGCCCGGGGGTTCTAACCTCTGATTGTGTAGGTTATAGATGTGGGTCAAGTTTTCTTCTCCACCATTTAGGTGTAGATGATACTTCTGCCTGGAATTTCCATAGTGGCTTTTCAAGGGTGAGTCCATAGCCCACTAGGGAAAGCATTGCACTGGCTCAGGTAAACACAAAGAAGCTGACAAATGGCTCTTTCTGTAGCTTTATCCAAGGTCTCCCCAGTTGGACTCTCAGGCCATGGGTAAATCAGTCATCCCTGAGGACAGGGGCCTTGTAGAAACTCGAGCTTTCCTTCCCAACATCTCCAATTACTCCTCCAGCCCTTGGCTGTGAGTGGTTGGGCAGCCATGTGAAGGCTGCTACAGGGGCTCAAAGTCCCTTCAGAATTGACTAAGCATGTCACATGCATTATCGTGTTGTCTCTTTTCCCCCTTCTCTATTGAATTATGATTTACATGCAGTCATGTGCACAAACATAGCTATAGCTTAGTGAATTTTTGTTTAAGCATACACCTGGAAAACCACCACTTGGATCAAGATAGGAAATGAGTAGAATCCCAGAAACTTCCCTCATCAATACCTGCTACCTGCCAAAAGTAAATATTATTCTTTCTTCTCTCACCTTTTTGCCTGGGGTGTTTTGGTCTTCATTTAAATGGGCTCATAAAATAAATATTCTTGTGTTTAGCTTCTTATATTCAACATTCTGAGATTCATCAATGTTATTGTTACATCACTAGTTTATTTTTCATTGTTGCTTACTATTCCATTAAATGAATGTACTACAGTTTCATTCTATGGATTTGTTCATTTATTCATTGATGGATTTATTCTCTCTATAGTTTTTGACTCTTGTGAATAAAGCTGTTATGAACATTCTTAAATATATTTTTAGTGGACATAAACACTTATTTCTGCTGGTAGATCCAGAATTGGAATTGCTGGGCCACTTGGCACATGTATATTCAGCTTTAGTAGATATTGCCACTTTTCTGAAGTTTACCAGCAATGTATGATTGTTTCACTTGTTCCACATCCTTGCTAACACTTCGTATTGTCATTTTTTTTTAAAACTCTATTGCCGGGAGTGTCATCATAACTCATCGCAACCTCAAACTCCTGGGTTCAAGCCATGTTCTTGCCTCAGCCTTCCAAGTAGCTGGGACTAGAGTTGTGCCACCATACATAGCCAACTTTTCTTCTTTTTTTTTTTTTTGCAATTTTTGGCTGGGGCTGGGTTTGAACCCGCCACCTCCGGCATATGGGGCATATGCCCTACTCCTTTGAGCCACAGGCATGCCCAGGCATAAAGATTTCTTTGCATATAGGGCACTGTAACCTGACTGGTTGTGTAAACAATTTGCAAACCTCTCCTGTACTAATCCCAGAGTTACGGTCAATTACAAGAGACCAATTGCTCAAACTGTGTTCAAATAAGGCAAACTCTACGCTGTCACCAATCTAGCTGCGTCTGTCCTTCACTCCTCTGCTTTGTATGCCACTTCCCGATCTCTTTCATAAAAATTATCCACCCATGTGGCAGTCGGAGAGTCACTCTGAACCGGTCTAGATCAGGGGACGCTCCACTTATGAATCCTTCGTTGCACAATTAAACTCTGCTACATTTAATTTGTCTAAAGCTTTTCTTGACAATAGATTTATAAATTAAACGTTCTCCTGCAGACTTCTAACAGTTTGGAAGGCTGTCTTCCAAGCAGGTGGACATACAATGTAGCCGTCTACGTTGCTGCCTGTCTCCTTTGTCACTCTAGTTAGTCTTTAATCTACATTGTTGTTATCACTCTATTTTCCCCTTTATCTGATCCTATTTTTGGAGTGCAGTAGTTTGATTTCAAAAGCTACATTCCGTGCAAGAAGAAAAAAGTGAAAAAACATGGCAGGGACATTCATCATCAGAATAAGCTCCAATTTAGCAATTTTTTTATTTTTAAATTATATATCAAATGCCAGAAGTATGGAGACAGGCAGGATACATCCGGATAATCAGTTTTCATTTGAACGGCTTCAATCCACTCACTTTCATGCAGTGCCTGGAAGAGCTAAACAACAATAAAATAAATATTTTTAAAGTGCGGCATCAGCGCTTAAAGCAGACAGTGCTGACATTTTGAGGTGTGAAAGGGAGATTAATTTTGGATAGAAAGACAGAGGATGCTAAGAACCTAAACACTTTTTTGGCAGATTCAAAAAGTCTCTTTACTGTTTCCTGTCGCTTTTCTCTATTTGCAGCCTCATCCACGCATCTACCGGTGCTCCTGAGGAAAGCAGACGACTAAAAAGCAGCCCAACATGAGTGGCTGAGGTACCGAGAGAGCATTTCTTGGGAGGAGATATTTTGAAAAAGATAATTTTCAAAGGAACTATCAAAATGAAATTATCAGGAAGAAATTACCATATGTTAATTGTTAAAAATTTCTGTATATTAATACGTATTTTAACCTTTTATTTTTCAATTTCTTTACAAAGTCCTTTGCTAGGCTGCTGGGGCAGGCAGGCTACCTAGAACTCTAATGGTAGTGGAGGGACCGTGGCAAAGATTCAGACAGGAGTAAGCTCAGGTGACAATGGGTAGACACAGGATTCTTTATATCTATTACTTTCTCCAGTGAACGAATTTGTTAGCCCTGAAAGTCCTCTCACTTTTCAAATTAACTAAATTGTCTTTAGAAGGAAACATCTATGATATTAGGAGACATGTATACGTACACTTAGTTAAAGAACGACTAGCTTACTTTACAATCAGTAAACTTTGTATGAAAACTGAGAAATAGTTCCCTATACATAGTATTGACCCTAGAGAGAGTGAACGTATAATTAATAACGGCTTTTATTTTTGTTTATTTCCTTCTTTTTTTTTTTTTTTGCAATATCATTTACAATTTTTAATTGGGCAACAACCTTCCTCAATGGTAGGTCCACATGTTTTAGGGTGGATCGACCTCATACTTGTGGTTCTAAAGGGAAGAATCCAGACTCAGGCCAGCCCAATTTATGTTCCACAGTCCTACCAGTTACTGCGAGGGTGGACAGGTGCTCCTAGCTGGTCCCAAGAGACAGTTCAGGATATTCACTAGAACTTTTTTTTTTATTCGATATTTGGCAACCTGATTGGAGGTGATTCCAAGCCATTACCAACCACTGTGGCACAAAATCATGAAAGAATTATTGAAGATCAATTTAATTTAAGAAAACTGGAAGTGTGCATTGTGGAGAGACAGAAATCAGGGCAGAAAGACAGAAACAAAGACCTAGTCTTAATGAAATAGTTTAGGCAGCCAGATCCAGCCAGATATGAAATCTATTCCTGGAGCTTTCACCAACATAAATGAAAAGGATTTTTTTTTAATTTGATTATACGTGTATGAAGAAGAATTCTGTCTCTCGAAAATGAAGTGTCTGTTTCATATAAAGAGAGTGATTAGATAACTAAGCCTCTAAGAACTTTTTACTGCCCCAGCTTTCCTGAACACAATCCCTGTGTCCCTTATCATCCTAACGTTTCCCACCTGTGCAGTGATGCGATAGCGTCTCTCCTTCACTGTGGAGTTTTGTGAGGATGAGTGTTGGAAAATTCATAACAAAGCATTTTATAAAGATTGGTGTAGAAACCCTTGATTCTTCCTTACTGTACGGCTTTCCAAGTGTAGACTACTTTATTTTTCTTCTATTTGTAGTATGTATTGTTCAGTTTTACATCTACCTTCCTTGGCTGCACAAAACTCCATATAAATCAGTTTCCATTTTCAAAATTAAATCAGTGATGTAAATTATAAATACTTTTGTTGTGGAGAAAATACAATTTAAAGAGAGTGAAACTAAGCTTTCAGCATCTTTTGAGATTGTGGAAAATTCATTATGTTGGTAAAAGTTTAATTTAGAAAAAGATTGTATTTTTAAAAGCAATATTTCCTACGGTTGTTATTACCTGTTTTTCCCAGATCTTCTCATGCACAAATTCAAATTCAAAATATATTTGGTCCCAGGCTTAAATAACTCGATATTATGAAAAAGTAACAGAATGTACTTTCAGTACTGAAACTAGTATTTTTCTGTTGTTTTGTTTTGATATTTTGTCTGATTTAAATGCCTCTTCAGCAGGATATATGTGTGTGTATGGGCACTACAAAATTAATATACATTTTAAGAAAGAAAAAAAAAACAAACACTGTATTGAAATTATAATACCAGGCTGGGCACAGTGGCTCAAGCCTGTAATCCCAGCACTTGGGAAGCCAAGGTGAGTAGATTGCTTGAGCTCATGGGCTCATGACCTGCCTGAGCCATAGTGAGACCTCATCTCTAAAAATAGCCAGGTGTTGTGGCGGGTGCCTATAGTCCCAGCCAATTGGGAGAATAAGGCAAGAGAATCACTCAAGCCCAAGAGTTTAAGGTTACTTTGAGCTGTGATGCCATGGCATTCTACTGAGGGTTACAAAGTGAGACTCTATCTCAAAAAAAAAAAAAAAAAAAGGGACTATAATACCCAATATATACCAATAGCTTATATAATTGTGTAAATTGAGAATTCCAATGATCTGCTGTCTGCTAGCTGGAGACTCAGGAGAGCTGATGCTATAATTCTAGTCCAAACTTAAATCCTGAAAACCAGGGTTACCAGGGTTATCAGTGACATAAGTCTCAGTTCAAGTTTGAAGTCCTCAGAACCAGAAGCTCTAATATCCAAGACAGAAGAAGATGGATTTCTCAGTTCAGACAGAGAGACCTAATCAACTCTTACAGTGCCTATTTGTACTATTTGATGCCTCAATTGATTGCAGGATATCCACCCTTATTGTTGAGGTTGATGTTAATTACACAGTTTACTGATTTAAATTCTAACCTCTTCTGGAGATACCCTCACAGATGCATCCATAAGTTATGTTTTATGTCTGGGCATCCCTTCACTCAGTCAAGTTGACACATAAAAATTGACCATTATAATCTCTTTATAAAAAAAAGGAAAATAAAGAAAAATAAAATATATGTTTGCCTCTTCCTAGAAAAGAATAGGAATATGTATGGAGTTTTTTGTTATATTGAGCCATTAATTTTGCTTCTTCATTTTTACAACTACTAAATCGCCATCCCCTATAGTAAAATGATATTAAATAAGCCCTTGGTTTGAATGCTATTATGTATGTCATCACTGTGGTCTATGAGAATTAACATATCCGTCAGTTTTGCTTTGAAAGCCTGCATCCCTGGGTGTCAGTGACTGAGCTGCTTGAAAGAGGATCATTGATTATGACTTCTGTTGAGGAACTGGGGGACTAGCCCTCTATGGGAGTGGTGGCAAATGCGGACGTGTAGCAAACTAGTGGAGGATGTGCGACCAAAAGAAATAAGGCGACAGCTGAGCATCTGTGACTCCTTCAGAAAGACTCGCTGGAGATGCACATGAGCATCAGGCTCATTGAAAACCTTACAGTGAGTCCTGGACCCACCACAGATGAGACTGTGAACAGCAAATTGGTGGAACCTGAGATGCATTAGAAGCTGCTCTCAACAGAAGAGTCTGTGTGGGTCACAGGGTCTTCTACCCTTGGCAGAAAGTGTTCCCGTGCTAGGTCCTGATAAAAGATCTTAACTCCAGAGAGCATAGCCTAAAACCACTGAATGCACACTTATCCACAGGTGACATCATCAATTTCAAGAAATAGCTATTCTCTACTCTTAGGGGATACCTGGCTGAGGAGACCAGAAATATTCTGTTAGTCTCAGGGACAATACCAATGTGTATTATGGCAGCTACATGCTCAAGCAGGTCATGCATAACTGGTTTCAGAAATAGTGTTGTCATGATTAGCTGATAAGGTGCCTGGCATGATTCTGTTGTTACTCTCAGAGGAGGCCATCTGGGCCCCAAATTAGGAACTCTACACCAACATCTAATTATATTAGACTTCAAAGACCCAAGTTGAGGTCTTGGTGCTTCAATGATAAAAGTGTGACAGTGTTGGGCCATTTGGCATTTTAGACAACTCTGTATGGAACTAGGGAATACTCATTAATCAGAATATGAAGTCTGGCTGAACTTTTGGGGGACAGAGCTTCGTGAGAAGCTGCTGTTTTCTTAGAAAGTACACAATGGCTATAAGAACCCCTACTTGACCAATTCCATATCTTCATTCTAGGACACGGAGAAAGGTCTGATCTTCAGGGAACATTGCTGGCTAGAGATTAAAAGTCACATTATTGTTCCATGCACAGCCACTAAATAACCATGGAGTGGATTACCAGTGTGGCTCCTTTCATGTGAAGATGAGACAGAACATTGCAAACTTGTCCAATACCCACAAACCTTTCTTTAATCCCATGAAGAGGTAGCCCTCTGTACAGGACCTGGACTTTTCTGGTCCAAGAAGTAGCTCCTGCACATTTCTAGGAGGATGTTTAGACAGCCTCTCTGTATCATGTAGATAAAAGCAGCAGAGTAATCTAAGATGTTGGAGGTAAGTCAGGTATATGTTGGGAATAAGTGGAAGATGTTTGATGCTATGCAGACATCCTGGCCATAGCCATGTTGACACCATCATTTCCCTAAACAAGGGGTTGCAGTAGAATCTAATCCTGGAAAAGCAAAGGGCAGGGATGATGAAGGGTTTCCACATCTATTGAGGGAACAAAAAGGTCATCATAACCGAGATGATTGAGAAGGCATTTACTAGCATAATAGTACCAATTGTGACTATGTGCACCACAGTCTCTCTGCCAACGAACTCCACAAGGTTTGTGTCACCTCCTTTGAGATGTATAAACTTGGTCAGCAGAGCACAAAGACATCCGCTAGATGTGGAAGGTGTGGTCTGCCTGGTGCTACCTCTGTGACAGAAGCTATATGGGTCACATCCTGCCCAACTTCAGGCAAACATTAACCATCCAGGCCCTTGAGAAGGAATCCATGGACTCCTTTAAATAAAGATTAAAATTGTTGGTTTTTTTCACACGACCTTCCTTTTGTTTCCTTTCTCAATTATTTTTATTTCTTAATTCATTATTCAAATATAAATTCACAAACTCACTTTTGAAGCATATAAAATGCTAAGTACAAATAAAAGTTAAGAAATGTGCACAATAGAAATATAGAAACTGGGTGTTGCCTGTGGGTCAAAGGAGTAGGTCACCGGCCCCCATATACCAGACGTGGTGGGTTCAAACCCAGCCCCAGCCCTGGACAAAAACTGCAAAAAAAAAAAAAAAAAAAAAAAAGAAAGAAAGAAAGAAAGAAAGAAATGCAGAAATTTTAAGAAATACCTAATATATTAAATTAAGATTTTTTAGTGCATTGGAGAATATAACAAATAAATAAAAGAGCTTTTTCCTAAAGGATCCCTGAGATTAAATGTAAAAAAAAAAATTATACACACACACACACACACACACACACAGATAGATAGATAGATAGATAGATAGATAGATAGATAGATAGATAGATGAAAACAAAAGTAGTAGAAGAATCTAGTATAGTTTATCAAACTGAATCCACACGTAATACACAGATAAGACCTAAGCCTTGTGTTTCCTATTGCAATCATCCCTCAGCATGCATGGAGGATTGGTTCCAGGAATTCCCTATCCCCAAATCCAGGGATGCTCAAGTTCCTGATATAAAATTGTGTAGTATTCATAACTCGTGTACAACCTCTTCTATACTTGAAATCATCTTTACATTGCTTATGATACCTAATATTATATAATTTACTGAATTGTTTAGGGAACAATGGCAAGAAAAAGTCAATACATGTTCAGTACAGACACATTTTTTTTTTTTTTGCCTGAATATTCTCAATCACCAGGTGTTTGAATCTACAGATGCAGGACTCATAGTGTCACAGAGAGCTTACTGTAATTACACTTGTTTATCGACCTTTTTTTTAACATCTGCGAGAGATACCAAACTATCTTTACCATATGTTAAAGAGAAGAAGAAAGTAATGGGAAAATAAATAATTCGTCAGTGATCGAATCAGTCTTCAGTATTAGAGAGTTGTCTAGAACTATTCTAATAGTTAAGGAAAGAAAAAGATGCATAAATAATTGCCTTTATAATTATGGTATAATACAAAGTATATATTTGTTCCTTTTTCCCTATTCAGTTCCTGACACTAAGTTCCCAAAACTTTTGTAATTTCTTGATTGGTATGAGTTATAGGAACATTACTTATTAATAACGGAGCATATTTTAACCACACTTTGAATGTATGCTGACAAAGTGACTTAGCAGCTAGGTGGTTTGAGGATGGGGGTGGTTGCTAAGAAAAAACAAATGAGGTTAGAGGGTCAGAACTTTTAAGCCCACTTTGGATTTGGGGGATGAATGAGCCTGGAGATTGAGTCTAAGCACCAGTGTTCAATGATTGAACCAATCATGCCTATTTAATGAGTCCACATGTAACAACTATTTAAAAAGCAAAACAAACAAACAAACAAAACAGAATTTGAGAAGCTTCCAGATCAAGGACCACATCAAGGTCCGAGGAGGGTGGGTCACTGCAGTGGGAGGTCTGTGCCACCTCCCATCGGTAGCCTCTCTTCTATGTGGCTGTTTCTCTGTTGTATGCCTTCTGATAAACACAAAGAGGAAGTAGAACGTTTTTCTGAATTCTGTGAGTCAACCAGTCAGAAGTGGGTGCAGCTAAAACAGGGGCTGCCTTAAGGGGCTGATCCCTTAACCTGTGTGGTCTCTACTAATGTCATACTGTGTCAGAACGGAATTTTTGGGCACCGGTTAATACCAGGGAACTGGGAACCATTATGGGAAAACATTACATACTTCCTTTTCAGAAAAGGTTGCACATTCGATTTTGAAGTGGTGTCAGAGAAAAAGAAATATAACTACCATGTCACTCAACTTCTTTTTCATTTAAACCTGGCAATCCTTTAATTTTTTAAAAAATTATTTATGTTATAATTGCTTATCTTAGCATTTTTGAGAAGGCAACGATAGAGAAGCCATCCAAGATTTGGAAGGGAGAATTGAAGAAATTTAGATAATAAGTATTGGTGAAAGATAAAAGAGAGATAAAGAACTAGATAAAAACTAATGTTTAAAGAAAAAAGCAAAACCCAAAGCCTCCGGCATGAGGGAGAGTGCTGTCATTTGGACTTGCCAGTGCCGTCTTTCTTACAACTAAGAGAGACAGGTGACGTTGTTGCTTATCTTCCTTGGAAAATAATGAGGAACTTCTAAAAGCAGTTGGGGAAGTTTAAAATTAAAAAAGGCACTTAGAATTACAGTCAGAATGAATTGGTCACTCCTGGGGGTGGGGTGGGGGAGCACCTTTGAGGAAACCCCCAGAGAGGGTAAAGAGTAGTAGGAGAATGAGGACCCTTTGGAATTAAATCTATGATACTGTAAGTGTTAAAATACTTGAAAAACAATTTTTAAATATACATTGAGCACAGGATTTTTTTTGATGTTTGCAAATAACCAGCCCATAAACTTAACGACTAAGCTCCTATTTAACTGGTATGGTTTGGGATTATAGCAGCAAATTTTGTACTTTTTTAAATTTATAACCCTTATGAGCATAAACACCTAAGTCTACCTATTTCAAACACTTTCTTTTGCCATCATAGAAAGGAAAAAAAACATCTTCCTTTCTTCGTGCAATTTGATGCTTCCTGAATAACAACATGCACAGTTACATAGCAAAGTGGAAAATTGTTGGGAAAAGGTATTTAAA
Source organism: Galagoides demidoff (assembly GCA_963574575.1). NCBI lineage: Eukaryota > Metazoa > Chordata > Mammalia > Primates > Galagidae > Galagoides > Galagoides demidoff. The sequence continues at coordinate 57,337 of CAUYQV010042755.1, read as the reverse complement.
TTGTGAATTTACTTGAGAAAGTATCTTACAGATTTCTACATGGGCTTTTTTCTCTAAGACCTATGCTCAGTTTGTCTCATCCCACTCAAATGCTAAAGTGCATACTTATAAAAAAGATCACTTAATAGAACCCAAGTAAATATATACATTCAAGCTACCAGAAAAAAGCCCTGTGCAGCCCGCAGGCTTGCTGCCTAAACTTTCAGACAGCATCCGTGCATTTCTTATACATGCAGGACAAGGAAATTGGCTGTTATCTGTCTATTCTCTTTGTCTAGTATGGATAGACTTATATTTTAAAGCCATCTATTGATATAAACTGTAAGGAGAAATAAATAAATAAATAATAAATAATAAACAAATAGAAATAAATAAAAACTGTAAGGTCAGGATTTATAATCTAGACCTTTCTAAATTTCTAACTCTAGACTGAGTATTTTGTCTGTGGCTAGAAACATCATTGAAATTCGTATTCCTTATAATCATAGACTTAATTTAAATTTTCATTGTCTAAGAATATGGCACATCAGAATATTTGAATATTTTGTTTCTTTCCTCATGATTGCAAAATGCATTTTTTCATTTTAAATATGAGAAAGCAGAGAGCTTCATTTTGACATGTTCATTATTTCAGGAAAAAAATTCTGTGAATTAAAATTCTGAAATAGGTTTATCTGGAACTAAAAGTGGTGTAAAACATGTTTCCTCGTTGCCAGAATTCATAATCTTAATGATGAGGTGTGTGTGTGTGAGAGAGAGAGAGAGAGAAAGAATAACAGAGAAAGGGCAGAGACAAGAAAATATGCATATTTAGATACCAATTATGATAATTATATGATAAAGACTATTGGTGAAATAAATGCAGGAATGGTCAAGAAAAGATTCAAGAAAGGAAAAGGACCTCAGCTTGTGAAGAAGTTTAGTTGAAGAGAAGGTCATTTCTCAATGCAAGGAAGACATACAAAAAATGAAGGGACTACATTCTAAAGACATTCAGATCGTGATTCTTTGAAAATCATATTTCTGGAGCACATGGTTCATTCAGGAAAGATTGGAAATGCATATATGGTCCAGAATGAACAGTCTTCAGTGCCGAGACCAAAGTGGTTGTCTTCATCCAGTAGTTAATTAGCCGATATGATGGATTTAAAATAGTTTGGTAGTGACATTTGTTATGGAAACCTGATTTTGCAGCACTAGTGTGCTGAAGAAAATAGCTCCACTCATCATAAAATATAACATATTTGAGGTTAACTTTGTGGCTTATGATTTAATATAGATGTGTCTAAAGATTTTGAAATTTTTTGGCACCTTGTCAAAACACTGAAACTCTTCTCATATGTTCAATCAGATAAAAGAGACACGATGTCCAGAGAATGCTTCAGAACTTGCTCCTTAACTTGCTATTCATAGGACAGATAGACCACATCAATTTAGTGTTGCATCAAAAACCGGGATTGTATCAGTCCATCATTTGACTCAAGGTCTTATTTTATAGATAAAGAAAATAAGGCCTGAAGAAGCCAGTGGTGGAGCAGGGGTGGGGAGCCCACGGCCTTCTGATTTAGAGATTGTTCTTTTTAAAACACCAAAGCCAGCAAGAAAAGTCTCATATTTCTCACCTGCATCCCTTTAGAAAAATATATTTGTTCTCTAAAATTTGGATTCAGTTCAAAGGCCATAGCAGGGTTCCAGAAAGCCAAATGTGACCCCAAGGCTTCAGGGCACCCACCAGCTAGGGTTTCTAATAAGCCAATCACTTCTTCATGTCTACTTTAGAAATCAGAAGTATCACCACTAATTTACAGTGAGAAAAACTCAAGTTGTCCTTTGTACAATTTTTTCTGTGTTGGAACCAGAGCCAAGGGGATTGTGAGAAATATCTCAACATGTTAATGATTTCGTTGTTCTGGTTGAAGGATAGAGAGGAAATTTTGAGGTCAAGATTGCTGTCAAGAAAGTATAAAAGTTTATTTTTTCTTTGATGGTTGAATTGAGTGCCTAATACTTTAAATCTACTTGAAATAAATTGGATTTCATGAGGATTCCATAAAATAAACTGAAATGGAATTTATTAATTTATATGTTTCCTTATGTAACAGTCATAAGCTTCCTTAAGACCCAATAAAATTAATTAAGGATGAGTGTGACAGTGAAGAAAATCAATTACCATCATCTGGACTTAAAAAAATCTTTAACTGCATAATAACTTTTAATTAAGTTTGAATTTTAGAGTATCAATATAAAATTAAAATAATACACTAATCAGGAATGTTTACTTAGAAATTTGTTTATCATGTATATATATTTCCAATATCTCCATTCTCCTTAATCCTCATGAATGTCTTGCAATCACAAGAAATATTTTTGTATTGTACATAAAAACATAGATTTTGAATATATAAGTAAGTTCCTTGCTCTAAGCAAGGCAGAGCTGAGATTGGAATTCAAAGCTCTCTGACTCTGTAATTGCTCCCCTTCTAAAATATTTTCTATTTCTGACAGTTTTCAATTTCAATTAATAACGTCTGTTCTTTCCACGTTTAATCCAGAACGATTTGAGAAATAAGGCATAGCAAGTACGAAAATGAGGTTCAAGATGCCAGCTGTGGAAGATACGGTTGTGTTTATAAAGTAAGTCAGGCTTTATAGAACATCTTTTGTGAAACAGAGAAGCTACTCAGACATAGATGGGACTGGTCAGTTATAGGCTTCTTTTTTTTCCCTGTCTTTGTTTTTTTTTTCGACCTTAAAATCTTGAGCTCAAGTGATCCTTTTGCCTTAGCCTCCCGAGAAACTGGAGACTACAGGCATCCACCACAACATCTGACCTAGTTTTTCTATTTTTAGTTGAGATGAAGTATGATTCTGAGTCAGGCTGGTCTCAAGCAGGAGTCTGAGCTCAGGAAACCCACCCACCTCAGCCTCCCAGAGGGCCAGGATTACAGGCATGAGCCACAGGGCTACAGGCTTCTTTCCAACCATGCCTCACTCTTGTACCTGTTCCATTGTGTAGAGCTGAACAGATCTCATGGGTGAAGTAAGGTAGGGGTGCTCTTCCCACTTTTGTCTCCTAAATTTATCAAATGGACAGGCTATAGTTTCTCTTCTGTGTCAGTGTTAGTGAGGGTGGGAGAAAAGCCTGGGATGGGGCGGTCCTCCTGCTAGGTATACTTGCTTAGCGTCATCACAATGCATTGTCCTCAGAGTGTGACCACTTTTAAAGACTGGTCCAAGGAAATATTTGGTCTACCTTATAGCTTAGCTTACTATGAAATAAAATCCTGGTAAATGTAATTTAATATAGTATACATGATACAATTTAACACTAGTCCGATTTAATTTTGGGATCAATTAAAATATTACTCAGGTTGAACATAAAGTTCATGTGCAATTTAAAATAGTTTAGCACAGTAAATAGCACACAAACTTTGTGGACATCCTGTACTTTGGAGTAAGTTCAGATAACTTAATCTTTTTTCTAAAAAAATTCTGAAGTAGAGTCTCGTAATTCTTATCTAAAATAGAAGTTAGATATTTAATTATTTGAAACTCTTCCAAAGTTTAATAGAAATATTTTCAATGACTTGAAAGTCAATGTAATTTCTGAAGTACATATGTCACCAGGGATGGATGACCTAATTTAGATGAATTGTGATTCAAGTATTCATCTAAAATTCATGGTTGACCTAAATCAAATGCGAAAGCCTCGAAGTTTGGTTAACTTTTTCCATTACTTTTTCTTTTTGTATGTCTTTTTATTTCCTGTTTCTGGTGTGGATTAGAAGCTGAACGGCTAGCAATGGTAGACAAGATGTTTCTACAGTGATTATAGCCAACTATTAACATAAAAGGTATAGATCTCTATCAGAAATTAAGTACATATTTCCAATGTATCATGCAATTGTTTCATTATTCTTATTGACAACATTTTATTCAATGATAAATTTGTTTTTATATTTTCATTTGCTGAAATCTTTAAACATCAGCTTTTATTTCAATATGCATCAACTTCATGTTCAAATATTCATTTCTGAGTTGGCAATATGTTTTTACCAAATGTGCGAATATCTTGTAGGGAAGGTTATTTTTAATAATTGATTTTTCATGTGGCTGAATTCAAATTTTTTACATGCTGGTTGGTATATGACTTCTTTCAAGAGTTCTTTGGTGATTATCCATATAGCACAGCTCTAATTATTAGTGTATATATGGTTTGAGTTCATTCACTGAAGGATATAGCTATAGCTATTGGTTACCACCTTGTTTTCTACTTGTTTCATAGATGATTGCATTTTTCCTAAATTAAAAGGCAAATTGCATAGGGTTAGAAAATTCTTCTCTTTTCATCATTTCTTTATTTCTAGACCTTGAAGAGGATTTGGCTCATATCAAATATTAGCTAAATTGAATAAAAGGAATTAACATAAGTAGCTAAGTATTCCTTTCATTTGCTCCAGATAATATGTATGTTTCCCTATATTTTTCCACCTTGCGTATTCCTACATTATCTATTTTCTATATGTGTAAACATACACACACACATGCGTGGTATATGCATACAGTGAACTCATGTTATGTGCATTAGCTAGGTTTTATAAGATAGCCATGAACTGAATTAGCAAATAGTGAAACACTACCCTAGGGGGCAGTATAGGATGAGTTCCTGTAACAGTCACACGTTTTGATCAACTAAATCAATATTCATATTACACAGATTCTTCTGCCAATATCATTACCAAAAAAACAACTTGCATCAACATTGAAAATCAATTCTTCCACCTTACCTATTTCCTGCATAACTCTTGGCAGGTGTTTTAATACTTCTTCCATAGCCTCCTAATCAGAGCACCTGCCTCAATTGCCATTGTTCACACTGGATTTCCTTTTGACGCATGTAACCCAGCCAGTGCTGTTCAAGAAGGGTGTGACATTGTCTTGACCCTGAACAACCTGACCGTAAATTACTTTGGTTTTCAGCCTTACAATAATGCTTTCCACTGTGCTTTCTCAAAAATCAGTTATCGTCTCATGAATCAAAAACATTTTCCACTTTTCTATATTTTCAATAGATTTTTCGTGCACTAAAGGTGCTATTTTAGCACATTCTGGAGCAGGAACATCTACAAATTGGCAAATGGTCTCTTCCTTTTTCTGTATGCACAATGTTATTGATTCATTAAACTCATGCCTGAAAGATGTCTATATAATACATGAATTTTCTCTGGAAGGTGCCTTACGGCCTTCCTATGGTTCAGAATACTAGCACTTTATTACTATTCTTAGGGGCCATTTTAAGTCATGGAATCACCAAAAAAAGGCAAAAGAATGCAACAAATGATGCACCAAACAGATTACAAAAACCACATTTGTCTTTATAGCCTGATAGCTGATGTTTACAGTATGAGCAAATTGTTCAAATTGAACTCTGAGTTTGTCCACAAATGATCATGAAAGTACCTGAGTATTGATTTGGGTATTGAAATTTAATACTGACAAGTAGACTAGTTTGAAAGATAAGTTATGAAATTGGTGAATAATTAGTATAAATTATTAGTAAATAGATATTAGTATCAATTATTCTACAAGATTTTTAAGTGAAGAGTCTGTGCTTTATGGAGCCTGATAGAGCCCGTTATCATAGTAAGGCCTCAACAGCTTATGAATTAAGTGGTCTGAGGAAGAAGCTGGTGTCGCCTGCAAAGACCCCAGTGTGTACTATTTGGTTCAAGGTGATGGATATGGTTTGATGCATTGTGAAAACATGACTAAAAGGATAAAGGCAATATCAAGACCACGGCTGAAGAAGATTGGTGACAATTATGCAGAGAAACAGAATCTCTACAAAATCGATTTGAAAGTTTAAACATAAAATGGTTTTCGACCTCCACCTTTGCAGACTAAAGAATAAGGCAAGATTCGGGAGAAAGGTTCAGTCATTCCTTAAGTGTGTAGAAGGTGACTCTAATCGCTCCCATTTCTGTTGTGTCATAGGAGGCCCGTGGACTGAATTTCCATTCTCCCTATTGCCTATTGACACAAGAATCATTTATCCTGCACTGTGACGTAGGGTTGCATGCATACGTCACATTTTACAAGGACACTAGGCCTGGCAGAGACTGAGAATATTTGACATCAAGCATGACTTAAGGATGTTAGATCTGATATTTTTGAATAAATAGCCATTTGTGCCATTTAAATGAATAGCTCAGATTTTATAAGAAAATATATGTGAAAAATTCTGGAAAAAAACTGATACAAAAACAGAATATGTGCCATGTATGAGAGTATGTGTGTATATAAGTCAGATTTATTTCATTAAGAATGTTAACTAGACTTAGATAATATTCACTAATGTCCTTATAACAAAAAACAATTAAAGGGCCATAGACAGAAAGTAAGTAGTAGCTAGTAGTTGGTATTATTGAAATTTAAGGTTTGAAGCAGAGTGTTGGAGATGTGACTTTGTTGCGAGAGAGGGCAAGATGCTTGAAGAGCTTGTCATGATAAAAAGCTCTCACAATATTTTGTATAAGGCTCCCTTAGGGACAGGTGCTGTGTTCTGTGCAGTCTGATGTCTTGCTGCTTTACACTGTTCCTTGATTTCAATTAGCATTTCAGGAGAAAAACGTAGTCCCGGCCTTGCCTGTTCCAACTTTCTTCACCTTGTCCACTAAAGTGTATTCTATTCTTCTTATTCCCGCCCATCTTACATTCCTCCATTCTCCTGATCTTTCTTGCTGACGCACGTCTCTCGTCCTCACTCTGGCTTATTCTCTGGCCTTTTCTCTGAACAGGTGATACCCCCACACACACCCTATCCATAGCATTCTATGTATTCTTCTCTTAATCCACTCCAAACTGGATAAATGTGGATTATACTTCTCTCAAATCTTGCTATATAAACCATATTGGAAACAAGAACATATAAGTTTAGGGTAATAGATGTTTTTCCATTTAAAATATAACTCTGTTTATTTGTACAAGCACCGGTACTATTAACAAACAGAAGACATTACTGAAGGTTTAGGATTCTTTAATACTCTGGAAATAGGGGTGTGTGGTCTGTAGTTCTTAATTCCCTTATAAACTAGCTGTCATTTTGTTTAGTTCTGTATTTCTTTGTTTCATGTCCCTCCAATTGCACTGCAAGGTAAACTCACTTTATGTTTTCCCCACTTATGGTCTCCACTTATTGAAAAGCATTGGATCACTTCCTACACGAAGACCCTGTTCTTGGCTATAGAATGAAGTTCATTCATCATAGAGTACAATCTTCAATGTGGTTGATTTCAAAAATATCTTGACAAGATGGTAACTCCATTCAGCACAGTAATTAACCTTTTGGATTGTTTCATAAATGAGCTATTCTTTTCCTACTTTCTTACTTTTTTGAAATTCTAGGGTTTACTTTTTTTTCTTTCACTACTGAAGCACATTTTCAAACTTCTGTCTGAACGGTTTTGTCTATCTCTTATTGACAAGTCTTTGCTCATTGTTTTCAATCTGAACTACGCCCTCATTAACCCCTGGAAAAACCTCCTGGATTCTTTTCCAGTCCCAATTTTTTTAAATTTACTTTATCACAAGGTTGTCTTTTGTTCTAACATATTTCTATGGCTTACATGTTTATGTCCCCCCAAAATTCATATGCTGAACCCTAATCTCAATGTGACGGTATGAAGAAGTGGGGTCTCCTCACCACCCTCCTTCTATAGAAAGTGATTAAGTCATGAGGGCCCTTCTCCCCTGACACAATCCGTGCCCTTTACACTACTGGCCGGAGTGGACTGCTTGGCCTCTTGGCCCTTCTGCTATAAGAGGATGCAGCAGCAAGGCTCCATCTCAAAGGCAGAGAATGAGTCTTGTAGATGTCAAATCTGCTGGCTCATTGATTTTGAACTTCCCAGCCTCCAAAGGTGTAAGCAATGAAATTCTGTTATTTATAAATCACTCAGTATAAAGTTTAAAGATACTTTTGTTATAGTATCTGGAAAAAAAAAAGCCATGTACCTATTATGGTTCATAAACAAATTTTATTTTTTTTCTTGAACTTTGTATTTAATTGTTTTAGTTTGAAGTTTTTCTGGTTTTTTTTTTTTTTTTTAGAGGTGAGATCTCAGTCTGGCTCAGGCTGGTCTCAAACCCTAGAACTCAGGTAATCCACCCACCTCAGCCTCCCAGAGTGCTAGGATTACAGGCATCAGCCACCACACCTGGCCAACAAATTTCATTTTTAAGTAGTTTTGAATATGGAAGGATATCTGAGATCTTGCTGATGATCATGAAGGTAATGACTTTATCCCTGTCAGGTTTAATATAATGTACAAGAGAATTTTTAATATAATGTATACGAGAACTCATCTCTGTGAGTGAACTTTTTGCACTCATGATGCAATATTTGCTAAGAACTCAGAAATGACTATTTACTTGCATACACAATTTGTTCAGAACTGCCTTAGAGAGGATTAAGTACAACCTTATAAGGTTTTGGATGAATACATATTTTTACTTTATCTTTTTACTTATCATATGTATTTTTGCATTTTTAATATATGTATAATTTCCTATGTTTGCTGTATTTCTAAAGTAGTCTCTTTGTTAAAGTGAATTAAAATAGGCACTTGTAGGCATAAAAATAGCTTAACTGAAATATTTACAAATATGGTGAGTGGAACTATTAATGGATGTTTCTCAATATTGAAACTCAGAGATATTAAGTATCAGTAGAATGATCAATTTATTAAAAATCAATGTCACAAAACATCTATTTAATCTAGCTGATGTTGTGATTAATAATGACACAAGACAGATGTAGCTGTGCCAGTAAATGCTGTATACAACTCCCAGGAAGGCTCTGGGGTATTTCAAATACACCCTTATTGTGAAGATATATACAGTTCCATGTGCAATTCTTCAAAACCAAAATTGACTGGAAAAGTCAGAACTAGTTGAACTGAAATGTGATTACTGAAGCAAATATGATAACACTTTAAACATAAAATACAGAGTAGAAGTAAAATAGTTTTTATTATGACCCAAACATGCAATTATCTTCTTAGTATACAATATTATTTTATTACACATATAAATAAAGTAGCTCTTAAGACGTGAAATAAAAAAACCAACAAGCTGAGTATTATTAGATTTGGAAATTGTGGTATTTTTGTAAAATAAGAAAGTCCTTAATAGCAGGAAGACTTGCATTTAAATCCTGAATAAAAAAAGTCATCTCACCTGTTGAAAATAAAATTTTCACTTAGCAAATGTTAATAATTTTAAATATTTTATAGGATTATGAGGATAAGATCTCTGCTAAAGTCAGTGGTAAATATTGTTAAATTTTTAATGACTCAATATTATATAAACAATTAAAACACTAAAATTTAATCACATAAGTGTTCCATAGGACATCATCAGAAACACAAGAAACTTTATTATAATAGTATACTTATAGCATTTTCCTTTCAATAATAAAATATTGTTTGTATTACCATTTCACATTTCTATTAATTTTCTTTTCAGTAGAAAATCACTTGCATAAAATGTCTTACATATCCTAATTCAGTTCAAAAAAACATGTGGTGCAATATTAGTATAATAAGAAACTTGATTGAGTGGTAAGCCTAGATTAAGAGGTTCCCTGAATGTATGTAGTTTAGTTTGTTTCTATGAAACCCTCTCTGTCTCTTTCCTTTTTTCCAGCTGGATGGTTATAACTTAATATAGTTGCCAATCTATAGTAGGCTGACAGACGTACACAAGTCCCTAATCCTGAGAACACGATTAAAAATGAATGGATAGTATATATGCTATTAGCTGAGAGTTAGAGCCCTCTTTCAGGGACGTCCATTCTGCACACTATTGCTTGGGCAGGCTGTTTTCCCAGCACAGCTCTTTAGAGCTGTGCTGTGATTCACTTATCTGCTATGTGCTGTTCGTGGTGAGCAATGAATTGCCTATGACTCAGCCATCGAGTGTCGTATTTAAAATGTTATAAAACACTCAGCTGCCTTGGCAGACATAATGATGTACCAAAGGCAGAATACTAACAAAAAGTCAAGAAGGCTGCCTGGCCTTGTACTTTCATTATCTTGTTACCTGAGAGCACTCTACTCAAAGGTCAAAATACTGGTGGAGAAAAGAAGAACTTAAAAGTGGAGGGGGAGAAGCAGAGGGCTTTGTCTCTTTCAGCATTAACTAAAGTCGTAGCACGTCCTTACAATCCCAGGGAGATGAAAAGCTCCACCAAAGTTCCTAGACACTTGGTGTTGACTCATCATCGCATTATACCGTCTGCTATTATATAAGTCTCGGACACACCAGTAATTTACCACCTAAAAATTATATTCGCTTTAAAACTTTGCATTTGACAACTTTGATGAGGAGTCAACCGCAGACAGATACAACAGAATGAAGATAAAAATACAGAAATAGTGACCGATTTCTATCAATTTATAAGATAATTTGTCTTTTTTTTCTTTTTTTTATTAAATCATAGCTGTGTACGTTAATACTATCATGGGGTACGGTGTGCTGTTTCTATATACAGTTTGAAATACTTTCACCAATCTGGTTAACACAGCCTTCATGTCATTTTCTTAGTTATTGTCTTAAGACATTTATATTTTACATTTAGAAAGACTCCCATGTACCCCCATAGGACAAACCAAAGAGCTTTATTGTGGTTTGGAATTAATTTCTATTCAGAGTATATAAAATGTGGATGATGCCGAATAGTCCCCTGGTATTGCTGAATCAGGGATGGTACTGCCACACACTAGGTGGCCAGCGACAGAAAATAGGAACTATGTTATATCAAATTCAAATACTTCCTGTCTTAATTTAACACAAAACAAATAAGAAACAAGAGCCAATTAATATTTCTTAAGGAATGAGCCTCCTGGGATGATTTGTAAATTTGCATAAACCACATTTTGACTATCACTCAGATGGGAATTTTGATGGGACTGAGAGAGCAAGGGGTTTAGGGTAAAACCGAGCCAAACTAATTTATACCTTTTATATGAAAGCTATAACCAAATAGCCTAAGAATGTGGGGAGGGGGGAGGGAGAAGGGAGGGGGGAATGGGTGGAGGGAGGGGGATTGGAGGGACCATTTTTGAGGTCTATCTTACAGGGGTACATGTGAAACTCTCTAAGAGTATAATCAGAACGTTTTAAAACTATAACTGAGAAAATGACATGAAGGCTGTGTTGATCAGTTTGATGGAAGTATTTCAGATTGCATGTGAAAACCCCACACTGTACCCCAGAAGGGCATTATTGTACATAGTTACCATTCAATAAAATTTAAAAAAAAATGTAAAACATTTTCTCACAAAAAGACACCATTAAGAAAAAAAAGAAGTCATACATTAGGAGAAAATGTCACAATATTTTTTTTTTTTTTTTTGTAGAGACAGAGTCTTACTTTTTCACGCTTGGTAGAGTGCAGTGGAGTCACAACTCATAGCAAACTCCAACTCCTGGGCTTAGGTGATTCTTCTGTCTCAGCCTCCCAAGTAGCTGGGACTACAGGCGCCGGCCACAACACCTGGCTATACAATATTCTGATAAAGAGCTAGTATCCAGAATATACAAAGACTTATAATTCAAATAATAAAACAATCCAATCAAAAATAGGAAAAATACTTAAATATACAGAAAACAGGATAATGGCCAATAAGCACAAAAAAACTGTGTTCAATATTACTTGTTTTCAAGAAAATTAGTATCAAAACTACAAGATGCCACTAAACCATTAAAATAGCTAAAATGGAAAAAACTAATGTCAACAGGCATTATTGTGTGGAGCAATTAAATTATCTTATATTGCTACTGAGAAAGTAAAATGGCCCAACTTAAATGTTGGAAGTGAATTGTCAGTTTCTTAAAAACATCCACCTATCCCTTGACCCAGAATTTTTTTTTTTTTTTGCAGTTTTTGGCTGGGGCTGTATTTGAACCCAACACCTCCAGCATATGGGGCCAACATCCTACTCCTTTGAGCCACAGGCACCACCCTAGAAAATTTTTATATATTAAAAAAAAACACATTCCTACAAAAGATTTGTACATCAATGATTATAGCAGTTTTATTCATAATAGCCAACCACTGGAAACAATGGAAAAAAGATAAATTGAAGAATACATTATACAATAGAATACTACTTAACAATAAAGAGGAACAAATTATTAATGCACACAAAAATCACAGATAAATTGTTCAGACTTTATGCTGAGTATAAGACCCCAAGCACTATAAAAGAACATTTTGTGATTTCACATGTCAAGTTCTCAAATAAGAAAAACTAATGGAAGGTGAAAGAAGTCAGAATAGTGATTGCTGAACAGAGAATGACTGAGAAGAGTGACAAGGAAAACTTCAGGATAGAAATGTTCTATATTGAAATAAATGTGGAGATTTAAGAGTCTGTCAAAATTACATAGCTAACACTTGTACATTTCAATGTATGTGAAGGATAACAAAAAAAAAGAACTATAAAAATAAAATAATAATTTCATGTGGGGTTGGGAATGAGTAGGGGTAGAAATGAAATAAAAATTGCAGAGCTGTTCAGTGCCCTATAAGCCAATGATGTTTATTGTTCTCTATCACTCACTATCTTTACATGTACGTGTGGCAAAAACTCAACATGAGATCTACCCTCTTAACAATTTTTAAGTGTATAGTATTGTTGACTGTAGATAGAATAATGTACAGATCTGTAGAACTGATTCATCTTCTTTGCCTAAAACTGTATGCCCATTGATTAGTAACCCCCATTTTCTCCTAATCCCAATGTCTGGCAATGACTGTTCTACTCTTTTGAGTCTATGAATTTGACTGTTTTGGATACGTCATGCAGATGGAACCATCCAGTAATTGCTTTTCTGCCACTGGCTTTTTCCACTTAGCAAAACGTCTTTAAGATTCATCCACATTGTCATGTTATGGCAGAATTTCCTTCTTTTTAAAAGCTGAATAGTGTTCCTTACATGAACATACCATCTATCTCTTACACATTTATTTGCCAATGGACATTTAGTTGTTTCCACATTGTGGCTGTTGTGAATCATGTGGCAGTGGGATGCTAATAGCTCTTTGAGATCCTGATTTCAGTTCTTTGGCTAAATGCCCAGTAGACTGCTTGTTCATAAGGTAGACCATAAGATTACTGATCATAAATCTATTTATGATCACATGATCTATTTTTTACTTTTTCAAGAAACCTCTATACTGTTTACTATGGTGGTGGCACCATTTTGCATTCCCACCAACAATTTGAAGAGGTTCCAATTCCTCCACATCTTAACCAATATTTTTTTTTGTTTTGCTTTACTTTGTTTTGGCAATACCCTTCCTGAGAGGTTTAAGGTAATCTCTCATTTGCTTCTGATTTGCATTACTTTGAAAATTAGTGATATCAATGCCATTTTTCTCATATAACTGTTGGCCATTTTTATATCTTCTTTGGAGAAATGTCTTTTCAAATCCTTGACCAATTTTGATTCGATTACTAAGTTGTTTGGAGGGTTTGTTTGGAGTTTTGGAGATTTTCTTATTTATTTTTTCACTATTGAGCCTTACATATTTTAGAGATTAACCCTTTACCTGCTGTATGATTTACAAATATTTCCTCCCATTCTGTAGGTTGCTTTTTCATTTTGTTTTCTTTACTGTGTATATGTTTTGTTAGTTTGATATGGTGCCCCTTACTTAGTATTTTTATTGTCTGTGGTTTGGTGCCACTGCTTATGAAATCAAATGTCATAACTTAAAGCTTTTAATGTTTTCTTCTAAGACCTTTCAGAGTTTTGCTTCTTAGGTCAAAATCTTCAATACATTTTAAGCTGATTTTTGTGTATCATGTGAGATAAGAATCAATTTTGTTCTTCTGCATATGGACACAGTTTTCCCAGTACCATTCATTAAATAGAACTCTTTTCCCCATTGTACATCCTTGACACTCTTGTTGAAGATCAGTTGATCTGTATGTGAGCATTTATTTCTGGTTCTCTATTCTGCTTTACTGGTATACATTTTGTCAAAATTTAAAAGAGCCCATTGACCCATGAATGGATCAATAAATCATGGTATATGTACACCATGGAATATTATGCAGCCCTAAAGAAAGATGGAGACTTTGCCTCCTTCATGCTTACATGGATGGAACTGGAAAATGTTCTCCTTAGCAAAGTATCTCAAGAATGGAAGAAAAAGTATCCAATGTACACACAGCCCTATTTTGAAACTAATCTATAGTTTTCATAGGAATGCTATAACCTAATTATAGCCTTAGAATATGGGAAGGGGGTGGGAGAGGGGAGGGGGTGGATGAGGGGAAGGAGGGTGATTGGTGGGATCACCTCTATGGTTTATCCTACAAGGGTACAAGTGAGTCTTTCTAAAAGCAAAGTATGAATGTCTTAACTCAATAACTAAGAAAATGACATGAAAGCTACATTAACCAGTTTGATTGCATTAATGTACACAGCTATGATTTAATAAAAAAAATTTAAAAATAAAAAAAAAGTTAATATTTGTAAATAAATAAATGATTTGATTTCTATAAGAAAATCCACTCTTTCTTGTTTATTCCATTTTGCTATCACTGTTAATAATAATGTTGATGAAAATAACAATGACAATAGTGATGCTATTCTATCATATGTGTGTACATATACATATATATCAGGCACTATACTGATTATGCTGGGATGAGTAAGATAAGCATAATCTTTGGTCTCATCAAATTTACAGGACTGCTGAGAAAATGAACAGGTAAATAATTTTATAGAATCTCAAACTACACTAAGAGTTGTGAAAGAAAAAAGGGTGATCTAATACAAAATACTGATTTAGTTTTTATTAAGCACTTACTGTGTATCAGACACTGCACCAAACAATGAACAGATGTTATTCCATTTTGGAAACTGAGTTCTAATTACATTCTCATTTGTAATAAATGGCAAAGTTTCATGTGTTTGTGTTACTTTGGCCACAATATCTGATCAATGATCTGTTCTGAACCAAAATGTGAGTGGGATTAGTAATGCAGAGTTTGATATTATCCTAGCAAAAACCTAATGGTCCCATATAGAGTTTGTGTGACTTCATTATTACTCTGCAGTTGTCAGCTAAATAAACCTGCAAAAATGTGAATATTACACCCTTTTCCCTGTTTCCATCATGTCCCTCTACCAAGTTTATTTTCCATGAAGAATCCAGCTCATGTTATGCTTCTATTCAAAACTCTTAGCTTCACATAATACTCAGGGAATTTCTAACAAATTCCTCTATCCCTAACCCACGGGATGCAGCCACTATAGACTCCTTCCTAATCCTCTAGCAAGCCAAGCTGACTCCACCAGATGCTCTTTTTCCTCTGCATGGAATTCCATTTTCCCAAGTTTTCATATTTCTTTCAGTCTTTTAAGATTATCTAAGGTTTCTGCCCATCACTCCATATAAAACAGCACCTCATCTCTGTCTTCTTTGCCCATGTTATTTTTCTTCACAGCACTACCTGGCATATGTGCACATGTTATATCTGTCAATATTCACATGCAGTCAGTGGTTACCCTGATAGACCTGGAGAATACCAACAGTGTGGAGGTGAGAAAAGAAGCCTGTCAATATAGTAGAAGGAGGGCAGAACAGCATGTTGTCATGGAACCTGCGGGAGGACTGGAATGAAAAATAGAAGACAGAATGGGAAAAAAGACTGCTCAATTTGGCAGTAAAGAGTTGTTCAGTGCTCAAAGAGGCCAGATTAAAAGCAGTGAGCCAAAAGCCAGACTAAAGGATATAGGACGTTAAAGTACAAGTACACTGGTGCTTTTAGGAGTAAATCATCCAATTGAGTTTATTTATATTGCCTAGATCAGTGGTTCTCAACCTTCCTAATGCCTCTTAATGCTGCCACCCTTTAATACAGTTCCTCATGTTGTGGTGACCCCCAACCATAAAATTATTTATGTCCCTCTTATTTAATAGGGACTACCTTTATTGTTAAAAACTAGCAATGCTTACAACAGAGAAAAGACAATTCCTTGATTTAATTATAGCAAACGTTACTTTAGCATGAAATATTCCCCCCTTTTATTTCTTCCTTCATGCTTCATCATTGCCAAATTTAAAAACTATTAACAAGGTGATGATGAAAAAACCTAGGGATGAAAGTGTTTAGAGATATCAATAGTAATAGCTGACATTTCAAAGCACTTTGTGATTTATACAGCTCTTTAACATACATTGCCTCATTTAATTATCACATCACTCCCTAGAAGTTAATAATATTATGCATAATTATCCCCAGTTTAACAATAAGAAAACTGGGAGTAACTCAGTAAACTGAGTTAATAAGTGGCACAATATTGGAGCCTAGGTATTTGAACTTTAAGTTCAGTACTCCTTCCATGAAAGCTCCCCCTCAGATAAATATTAATTTTATATTTAAATGTACAATTTATCTAACTTTTCTAATACATCATTAAATGCTACTAGTATAATTAAGAAACACATATATCTATAGCCCAATTCTTTATGCACATTAAATATTATTATTAGAAAAGTATTTCTCATCTATAATTAAATCTTGCCTTAAGAAACAGCCAAATCCTAAAAAGACAAATATCAGGTCAAATTCTATAAAGGAAACTTTATATTTATCATTAATTTCTATTGGAAAAATACACTCACAAGTCAAAATCTGGGCAATTGAAAAACCTGGGCAATGAAACATTACAATTGGGGAAAGCTTGTAGTACAAAAGATGTAGTTGGGGAACTTTTGACAAAACATTATTGCAGCACTGTTACAACAGGTAATACAAGGAATCAACCAAAATGTGCATCAATGCTTGAACATACAAAGAAAATATGGGTCACGCACAGTGGCACAGTGGCTCACACCTATAATCCCAGCACTCTGGGAGGCCAAGGCAAGAGGACTGCTTGAGACCAGGGGCTCAAGGCCACCTGGGGCATCATAGTGAGACCTCATCTACACACAATAGAAAAAGAAAATATGGTATATACACAATGGTATACTATTCAGCCATAAAAAAGAATGAAATCCTGTCATTCACAAGAGCATGGATGCAACTAGAGATCATTACATTAAATGAAATAAGCAAAGCACAGAAAGACAAAAATCACATGTTCTCACTCATATGTGGGAGTGAAAAATCTAGACCTCATGGATATAGAGAATAGAATAGAATAGAATAATATATATCAGAGACTGGGAAGGATGGATGAGGAGAAGGGAGAGGATGAATAGATGGAGGTTAATGAGCACTAACAAACAGTTAGAAGAAATAATTTCTAATGGTTAACAGCAGACCATATAAGCATAGTGTGACAATACTCAGCAATGATACAGTGTGTATTTCAAAGTAACAGGAAGAAAAGACTTGAAATGATTCCAACACAAAAAAAAGAATAAATGTTTGAGGTGATGGATATCCTAAATGCCCTGATTCAATCAGTACATATTATACGGTATTGAAATACCACAAGCACCCCTAAGTATGGATAATTATCATCTATCAATAGGAAAAACTATTGACAGAACAAAACAAAATTGCATCTGCATTGTGTGAGAATTAATCAGTACAATGAGGCTATAAGGATGCACTTTACCAAAGGTGGTGTGAAAGCAAACCACAGTTAACAACCACTCAACAAAATATATATTAAGCATCTACTAAGGGTCCAGGAGCTTCTCTCCAAATTTGCCATACCAAGTAGATTAAACTACACAAATAATTTTCTTTTCTAATATGTTAGATTTTAAATTATACTCAAAGAGCTAGATTTGAGATGTAACCACAAATTACTGAAATTAAAACTATATTCTGATATTCTAGTAAGTACAAACAAGAGACATTTCATTTGAGTGATGCCTATTTTAACAATGACTTCTTTTAACATTATATTAATAATTGACATGAAAAGCATTTTATTTTTTATTGCCATTAAATGTAATATTCAAGAAATAACCACTAATCAACAATGATTATCTAATGTTACTGGGGCAAAATCATGACAGAAAGAGGATGCACATATTCAAAACAAAATTAGCAAACTCAAGCAAAGGAGGAACTGAAATAGTATTCCAGGCAGCACCATGAGAAACTCGCTATGTCAAACGTACACACAATCACAGTGAGCATCAGTAAACAGTATAACCTAAGAAAGGAAACCAAGAATAAAGAGAACACTGCTTCGCATAACATGTCATTCTTGTGGATTATCATATACATTTATACAAAATGTAAAATTCTAAATAGTACATATATAGATAATACAAAATTTTCAAACCTTGCAAAAACACTGCTATGAATATATACATGTATATGAATACATATATATCTGAATAAATGATCATATAAATTATCTTTTTTCTGTCATCTTTTAAAAGATGATAGAACTGCATTAAACTTTTTTTCAAACATTTCTTCACATTGAACTTTTTCTCAAAGATATTTTAAAAAGTATGCTCTTATATGATAGTTCTATTAATCTAATTTTTGAGAAATGCCCTCTTTAAATATGTTTGATAAAAATGAATGAATAAATAAAGCATGAACTATCCTCCACATCTAAACATCTGTGTTTCCATATCACATTGTTTTAGATGAATAGATTCACCTAAGTCAAAACATTCATCTATTTCCTTGCCAGAATAATACTGGCTGTTTATCCAAAATTGCTAACCAGAAAGTGCATGTTTTGCATTAATTTTAGACAGAAAGAAAATCCTGGAGAGATTTGGCTACTAACTGTTAAGTTTCTCCCCTGTATTTAATTAAATTCATGCCAGGAACTTAGAAAACATGCATTTCCCTTCAAGAATTTTTCTAAAGAAAGAATAAAATTTATTTTCATAAAAATATATCACATATTACTGAATGGAAAAGTTACAAAATATAACATAAGCCATTGTTAACAGTTTTTATTTAAACGTTATACTTCAGCATGTCTAAGTTTTGAGAAAAGTCCAAAAAGATATCCAACAAAATAGTAACAGTGATGGACCCTGGGTAGTGAGATTATGGATAGTGTATCTTTTCTTCCTTTCTTTTTTTCAATAAACCTTATTTTTAGAGCAATTTTAGGTTCACAGAAAAGTGACCATAAGGTCCAGATATCTTCCATGTACCTCCTAACCCCACACACGCATATCCTTTCCCATTATCAACATCCCCCACCAGAGTATTACTCATTTTACAACTGATAAACGTACATATCATTATCACCCAATAGTTTACATCACTCCTTTGGGGAAATTTTTCAATACTAAAATTCCTTTACTAGGAATAAACTAACTCTTCTTCTATGTTTTCTATAACTTAATTAGTGTTCCAGACATTAACTTATCTTCAAAGATGAACATTTCTTAAACCATGAAAAGATTATCAAATAAAGAAGCAGCTGTTATATAACAAATTGCTAATCTCCTACACATCACCCTGCATTCTGCTCTCACAACTTATAGTTATGAGAGTTGTGGTTATATGTTTAATTAATTTGCTAGTTAAGTTTTTTGTATCTTTACAATTAGAACTTAAATATAACTTAATTCTCCAAAATTAAAGCCCTTGTACATTACACATATCAGCTTCATTCAACACCAAAAGAAAAAGAAAAAAAATACCATTAAAAAATAACATACTCAGCTGCCTGTTTATAGTGCTTCAAGTCTTTCTTTAAATGTTTATTCTCATTTTCTAAATGCATAACCTGGGTGTAGACATCTGGAACAGTCCCAACACCTCTAAGTTCAGTTAATCCCTTCTGTATTAATTCATACCTAGGATAAAAATCAAACAAAAGGATTTATTTTATTTCATTCTACTAAACTGGTTCAATTTATATATAATTCAAAAGTTACATCACAGGAAATTTTATAGTAATTAGTTGCTATGCTACATTTATAAATGAAATGAAAATGTTAGCATTCATAATATATTCATAAAATATTAATTAATTGCTAGGAACTAATACTGTCATGGTGTATAAAATATCACTGAACATTTCCTATGTCTCAAGCACTGGACTAGATACTAAGTCCCTGTCTCATGAAGCTGCCTTTCTAGTGGGGATGATGATAAGGTCTATAAAGTAAAATGAGCATGATAAAAGCAATAGAATGATGTGGGAGATGGATAGGTTTGTTTGTGCTGTTTTATATAGGATGGTCATGACTAACAAAGTGATATGTGAGCAGAGACCTGAAGGAAACGAGGACTGTCCCACGTGTCTACCTAGGAGAGGAGTATCTGGGGCTGATGGAAAAGTAAATGCAAAGACCCTGAAACAAGTATGTGTTTAGCATCTACAAGAAAGAGCAAAGAGTTTATTTGGAGTATCTGAAGCTGGAGCCAACTAAGTGAGCAAGGGAGAGAGTGGAGACAGACGAGTCAGAAAGGCAGAGGGAGTAAGGAAAGCAACTGTGCTCAGAATCACGTTTAAGCTATGGGAAGGTTTTGAGACAAGTGATACTTATTTATATTCTAAAGGGGTTAGTCTATTTGAAGAAACAGCCTCTAAGAAACAGAGTCACAGAGACTAGTTATCAGGCCTCTGCCAGAGTTCAGGAGAGAAAATGGCAGCTTTAACAAGGTAGCCCAGGAGATTATGAGAGGGGGTACCTAGACACGCTGCAAAGGTGGAGACAGCAGCATTCTCTGATGGATCAGGTATTGATGAAAGAAAAGCCAAGGATGACTCCAAAGTTTTTGCCTGAGCAACAGACAGCCATATACCATGTGGGGATAAAGGCAGGAGTTGCTGGGGGCTTGGAGGAATCTAGGAACTGTTTCCATTCGTGTTAACTGTAATATGTCTAACAGACATGCAAGTGAAGATGAATATTGGGAGTTCAGGGAAAAAGTTAGGGTCGGCAATTAAAATTTGGAATCATCAGTATATAGATAGTATTTAAAGTCATGCTACTAGAAGAAACTAGGTGGTCAGTAAACATAAAAAAAGACACGAAGATGACCTAGGACTGAGTCATTAAATACTCCATGGTTTGACAGCTGAGGAAAAGAGGAAACAGTAACAAGAGACAAGAAAGAGGCCAGTGAAGTAGTGGGAGAAAACAAGAGCTGTGCTGGACAAGTGTTCCAAACAACAGTGACAAATCCTGCCAGGAGGCTGAAGGTTGAAAAAGACTACTGAGAATCACTGGCTGAAATTTACAATGTGATGGTCAATGACAAAATGTTTCAGTATAGACATGGGCATGAAACCAAACTGGAGTAGGTATGAAAGAGTAGGAGGAGAAAGTGGCAACAAACTTTTCCAAGGAGCTATGCTACAAAGCAGAGTGTAGGAAATCAAGGTGAACTTAGAAAAGGATGGTGTCCAGGATGGTTTTTTTGTTTTTCCTTGTTTTTAGAAATGTGAGTTTCTGAAATTTAAATATTTTAAAAATATGTGACTTATTATTACTCATCTGTGTGCTTATGGGAATGATCCAGTACAGAGGGGGAAATTGACAATGTAGAAAAAAGGGACAATTACAGAACCGTCCTTCAGTGGTGAAAGGAACTAGGATAAAGGAGACAAAGAGTGGGTCTCAGATAACAGTACAGTTTAGAATCTGTGATAGGACAAGAGACAGACACCACCGACAAAGGCTGCGAGCTGGCAAAGAGGGAGGCAGGGGTCATAGAACTTCTGTTTGCTCAGTGAAATAAGAAGGAACATCAGAGAAGCATTTGTAAATTATAAACAGTTACAATTTTAATTACCATATGTACTTGTATCAATCAATAAAGCAAAATAATCTGAGCATAGAAAAACATTTCAAGTAATAAAGTTATTAATAAAAAAAAATCCCTATAAAGCTTGCTCTAGCTGAGCTAAATATTAGAGCAAAAAGTTTAAATTATCAGTATTGCCATATTATAAATGATAATGCATTATATATTAATAGTCAGATATTTTTGCAATATTTAAAAAATCAGCAAGAGGACCGCAGCAGAATATCCTGAAGACTAAGATAATTGGATAAATATTATGTGATATTTGCTACAATTTATAAAGCAGCAAATAGATAACATTTAATCATAAACTGAGTATTTTATCCATATTTGGAAAGTGATTTATACTTCTCTCAGAAGAGAAGACACAGGGATTGACTGACGTATTAGACCAGATAGTTTTTTCTGACCATAATATTGGCTTTCAGCAACATTTTCAATGCAGAAAAAAGCACTAAAATAATTATTTCTATTTTAAAAAGTGATTTGGTAATTTTTCTCTAAATACTGTATCAGGGGTGTCCAACCTTTTTCTTTTCTACTGCACATTGCAATGGTAGGAATAGTTTGGAACACATAGTAAATACACGAACACTAATGGAAAGGTCCATGCATACGTTTCCAAGTATCCCGTACGACAGACAGCCAAAACAGTGCTCAAATAACCTGGGTACAGTGCACAGGCCACAGCTGGATACCCTGCACAGTATGTGATAAAGAAGAACAAATCAACACATAATACATATAAATAATATCTACCTTGGGGAGTTCAAAATTATTTATCATCAAAACTCCCTGTCATCCATATCAAATTATTAAAGATAGTGAATTTTACTAGTAAATAATTGGGAATCTTAACCTATAAACTCCAAAAATACATTTCTCTGTAAAACTTGCATTTGCTTATGTAAGATTGTTTGGTTTTGTTTTAGTCATATATATGTTTTGTTTTATTTAGTTTAAGAAATATCATATATATGTTTTGTTTTATTTAGTTTAAGAAATATCCTAGGCTTTTAATTTCTTCCTTCTTATTCTCTCAACCTTACAAATACATTGAAAATGTTCATATAGGAAAAAAGATTGCCATAACTTCCAGGAATTTGAAATATAACTTACCCCCAACAAAATTTCCAGTAAAATTTTTTTCCAGTAAAATTTTTCCAGTAAAATATTTTTAATATTACCATAGTGTCCATAAACTATTTAAAAGTAGAAATGGAAAATACGTATGCATTTTAGGAGAATAATACATAGAGATTTCTTAAGATTTGTTTATGTTATGTACCAAGGTAGTAAAAGACCAACTACAACTAAGGAACAGTATAATTAATAGAATTTCATTAAAAATGCTAGTGTCAGAAGAGTAAGTTATTTTTCCCTCACGATAGCATCCAAGACACAGAACATAAAAGGAGAAGACACAGAACATAAAAGGAGAAAGGTCATCTAGATAATAAAAGGCATCAAATGAGAATTTTTCTCCATGTTTTCAGAAAAGGAAAATATTTTACCAACAAAGACAATTACTGCACAAACCGAAGATGCTGCAATAGGAGCATCACCATGACTATCACTGTAGAATCTGAGAGTCCTTCACAGGAGAAATATAGTACAATTAAAGTTTAATATTAGCCCCATGATTCCACAAGTCAATGTGGAAAATAGGCACAAATTGGGCCTCTAAATCAAGATATTGCTTACATTCCTTTAGACTTCAGCCAAGCCAAAGATATATTTACTAATATTTTTCCAAGTGTCCCTATATATTATTCCAAAAGATAGCATTTCGGTTAGTTTTTCATATCAGTCTAGCCTTGGTTGACTCTGTCACTTATTGGATGTGACTTGCTAACACATACTGAGGCAAATTTCCTAACTTCCCTAAGCCCTTTCCTCATCAATAAAATGGGAAAAGTTAACTGTGGCTATCTGCTACTACCTACAGTTGTTGGGAAAAGTAAATAAAATGCTGCATAAAAATGCAGTGCACAAACAAAAATGATATAGAGTAAATTTCTAAGTGATAAGCCCAAGGCTTCATTTTCTTAAATATTTTTGGTCTTCTTTATATTTAAAAAAATAACTATGTTAATTTGTTTAAAAAATTCAAGTTACTCACCTACATCTTCTTGAAATACTACAGGAATATTTACAGTCACTAAATTTATCATATTGTAGCACAGTAAAACTTAGCAATATAGGAGAGTAACTAACTACATTTCTGTATTTAACTTAATTAAGGTTAGTGGAAAAATTCTTACATGACACACAACTAGAAGCCAAGTCTTCATCCTTTAAGGAGACAGCAGTAAGTTTAAAGATGAAGGAACAGTGATTTGGGTGGTGGTCTGTGGAGTCACTGATGTATACGCAACACTACATACGCTTCCTATGCATAATGGGCAACACGGGGCTTTTCCAAGGATAATTTTAATTCTAGACTCTCGCTGTAAAATCTAACCATCCCCAGAAGTTTCAAACTGCACTGCTGATACTGAAGTAATCCTGTATCACACCAAATTTATTGCCTAAAAGCTGCAATATTAAACTTTTTGGCAAATTAAATAAATATACTCCTAATTAGCAATCTCTGCTATAATTAAAAAATTAAATTGATAACTAAGTGCTATTAATAATTGCACTATTGCCTATGATGGCATTTTTATTACCACCCACCTTCCACAATGGTGGGAATAGGCCAAAGTGGAGACAAATGATAGAATAGGAATTCAAAAAGTAAAGAAAAATAATAAAAACCCTGTTTTCAAAATATTGGCTGAAAAGGAAGAAGAGTTTAACAAAGAAGGTGGTAATTTGGGGCAAAAAAAGACCAAGACTGTACATTTAGGGTGAGTAGTCCTAATGAAGTGTGGGGAGAGAGATGGGTGACATGTGCTTAGTGAAGAAATTTAAATTATACCATCATATCTTCTCCACTTTAAGCGCTTCTTCAATTTTTTTCCCCCAAGGAAATTACCACTGTCCATAGAGCTCAAACAGACATAAAAACAACATTGACTAAATCCCCATTACTAACATTTTAGTGGTTCATACAACAAATTCCTAGTATATTCAACTATATATGTAATATAAAACAGGGCTTGGAAACCTTTTTGGTAAAGGGTCATAAAATAACTATTTTAGAATTTGCAAAAAAAATCAAAAATCTTTGCAGCTCCTACCATCTCTGTCTTGATTAACTCCTTTTTTAGTGTAAAAATAGCCAGGGACAATACCTAAAAGTACGTGTCTTTCATTTTTTTTTATTTTATTTACAAAAACAAGAAGCAGGCCAAATTTGGCCCAAGGGTCTTAGTTTTCTGACACTAGCTTTAAAAAATGTATTGTATTTTCTGTTTGAGGACTGAAAGAACATAAGTCAAATTTTACTACCCTGTGTTTTGTTTGTTTTTCACAAACTAACAATGGAAAAACCTTGTTTCGTCACCTTTTGTAAGATTAAGTGAATTCACAGCAATGATACATCTAAACATCTTTTTCTATAATGAAAATGATAAAAATCATATATTTGATATTCCTATAATTCTACTAAGTAGAACAGATAAAGATTTCTGATCAAAATTTTTAAAAATGCTTCGTATGAAAAAAAGTATCCAACACAGTATGATCTCACTGAAACCTGGCAATTAGGAATAGGATAAAATTATCTGAACCACAATATTCCTAAACCCATATTAAAAGAGATACTTTAATAAATTTTACCATCTAATTGTAATAT
Organism: Galagoides demidoff; assembly: GCA_963574575.1. Classification (NCBI taxonomy): domain Eukaryota; kingdom Metazoa; phylum Chordata; class Mammalia; order Primates; family Galagidae; genus Galagoides; species Galagoides demidoff. The sequence goes on along the minus strand of CAUYQV010042755.1, from coordinate 31,810 downwards.
TATCTATGCCTACTTGGAGGCCTTCTAAATACTAATACCATCATCTCATCTAATATGACAACAATCACCTAACTGCTAAGAGTATACTAAGATCCAGATTTCTCTAAGGGAATCATGTCACATTTGGGACTGGCCCTAACACATAAGCACTACATGCCCTAACACAAGTTCTTAGAAGATAAAAAGGTACTTTCACTTAATCAGTACTGGAAATTAATCATTTACCTCCTTTCACAAAAATGTATTTTCTAATCTATTTGTAACTATCTCTTAGTAACATTTTTATAAAAATCATTTTTAAATCACACAATCTCCAGATTTAAAAGAAGCAATATTGTTTTTCTACCTCCAAACTTAGTATTTTTCTTAGTTTGTATTAATGAAAACTGGTTCTTCTCATTCAATTTATTAATATTAGATGTACAGGTCCACAGTGTATGAAAACCAAAATAGTCAAAAAATAAAAATTATGCCATACCTGGATTAGCAATAATTATAAATTGTCTATTTAAAGTGGACTTAGTCCAAAAGCACTCTAAACATCTTTATATATCATATTAATCCCTCCTTATATAATATACAAAGGCTCTCAAAGATTGAACATTTTCATATCCAATCATTTAATATTTTGTTAAGGAATGTTAGCAATTTGAAAACATGACTGGTAACATTATTACTAGAGGAAATGAATAAAGACAGCATGCCTGCTGATTTTCATAACCAATAAGTTATTAAATTTTAAGCTATGACAAGGAAATCTAGTGTTTATATAATATTTTAAAATATAATTCCATTTACTTACAAATGAAAAAATATGAATCAATTATTTGAGTAGAAAAAGGCAAGCCATTATACTATAATTAAAATAAGTGAAGTAGTACTATTAGTAGGAGTCAAAATACAGGAAGTAATATCCTTACTAATCACACAAAAATATTAGGAAAGTATTTCATAAAATAGCTCAGCACTTTGTAACTCCAGGAGATATTCCATTCTCTTGATTTAAAAAACATCGCTTAAACGTCAATATTTGGGAAAGATGGTTAATAAAAATATCTTTGCAACTGATATTTTGATTTTGTGTGTATGTGCGTGTGTATGTTTCAGAGGTAGACATGAGAAAGGTTACATACATTTTGTATGAACTGAGTCATTTCAAAGTCTGTTAAGAGAATTAAAAGTGTACATGTTAGGGCCAGGCACAGTGGCTGACACCTATAATACTAGCACTCTGGGAGGCCAAGATCAATGGATTGCTTGAGCTCAACAGTTCAAGACCAGCCTGAGCAAGAGTGGAACCCCATCTTTACTAAAAACAGAAAAACTAGAGGGCGTCATGTTCATGTGCCTGAAGTCTCAGCAACTTGGGAGGCCAAGGCAAGAGGTCCACTTGAGCCCAAGAGTTTAAGTTTGCTGTGAGCTATGATGCCACCACTCTCTCTGGGGTCACAGAGTGACACTGTCTCTACATAAATAAATGAATAAAAAAGTAAATACATGTTAAACGTTGTTAGCATTACTAGAGAACTGTTTATCCACATAATTGTTTACCATTCAGACTGAAAGCTATCAAGAGTTCTGGTCATTCCCATTTTGATCAGGAAATTGCAGAGAAAATCTTCTATTACTTCAGGTACTGCATGCTTTGAAGGAAGAACTGTTTTCTGTTCCTGAAATTTAAAAGTGCAATTATTTTTTTTTAAGCATCAATGCTTTAATTAATAATATACAGGCCATTTATTCATTCATTCATTTATCCACTTATTTTTTCAACCACTTTTATTAGATATTATGTGCCAGAAACTATTTTAATCATTATTGATAAAGCAGAGGAAAACAAGTCTCTGTCCTCCTGTCTAATAGTCAACAACTAAACAAAAAATACAGAGTACAGCAGCTGGCACTAAGTGCCGGGGGGGGGGGGGAAGCAAAGGATTGAGGATGGAGAGGTAGGCCTAGGGCAAGTGTGAGTGGAACTGGGTTGCTGAGTACGTAAAATGGTAGAGGAAGATTTCATTCAAAAAGTGTTATCCTCCATAAATCTAACCAAAAAGACAGAGTGACGCCAATACCAGATACAGCTTCAGTAAGTGAAAAGAACCTGAGGCAAGAGTGTAATTGGATGTCTGAAGGACAATATGGAATCTAGCTTGACCTCCCAATAACAGATAACAGGTTTTAAAAGAGGAAAAAGTACATGGACCTTTTAATTTTGTTAATAAAAAAGAATATCACAATTTTGGGACTTTGACCTCCCAATAACAGATAACACATTTTGAAGGAGGAAGATATGTATGGACCTTCAACTCTTTTAATTATCACTATAAATAAATACCGCAATTTTGGCACCTTTATTTTTTGTACCTTGATGGAAGAAATAATGTATGACAAAAGAAGCTTGCACCACTAGTCTATACTGGAAGTAAATAAGTCTACAACTAGGGCGGCACCTGTGTCTCAAAGGAGTAGGGCACTGGCCCCATATGCCAGAGGTGGCAGGTTCAAACCCAGCCCTAGCCAAAAACTGCAAAAAAAAGAAGTCCACAACTAGATCAGGAGTCAGTAGACCGTTCTTCTCAGTAAAGTTTATTAGAACACAGCCATTTGTTTGCATATTGTCTATGGCTAATTTTGCACAGTATAAGACAGTTGACTACTTGCCACAGAAACCTTACAGCCCTTGAAACCTAAAATACATGTTAAGCATCCTTATTTAAACATCCAAATCTGAAATGTTCCAAGAGCCAAAAAAAATTTTTTAACTTTTATTTAAGGGTAAAATAGGATTTTATTAGACAGAAAAAAGGCACCAGAGCCTCTGGCAAAGGGGAAGACCTAAGTTGGAAAAATCTCTCTTGGTCCTTTGTCCAAGCAAAAGCCAAAATTCTTGAGCACTAACATAAAGTCACAAGTCAAAAATTCCTTAAGAAAGTATTTAATGGGCAGTGCCTGTGGCTCAAAAGGGTAGGGTGCTGGCCCCATATGCCGGAGGTGGCAGGTTCAAACCCAGCCCTGGCCAAAAAATGTAAAAAAGAAAAAAAAAGTATTTAACATACATAAACAAGTATTTGTCTAATACATAAAATTGTTAAAGATTTTGTAACCATAACCCGAACACACCTAGATGAACCAAGCACACAACCATAGGTGGAACCTATGTGCCTAGACCAGACTGAGGAGCAGGAACTGAATTAAGAAGCCAGTATCAATGACAGGGTCCAAGATCCAGCCAGATGGAGCTTGACATCATCCCACTGCAAGACTCAACCAGATCACCCCGTTTACACTTATAAAATCTGACTCAGCCCCTAGCTCAGTGAGACAGAGCTGAGCTTTCTCTCCTGTCTCATGACAATCAACTAGAAAAGCTTTTCTTTTCTCAAAGGCTAGAGCCATGGTGTTGGCTTCTATGAATATCAGGCAATGTGTATAAGGTATATATGGAACACAAATGAATTTCATGTTTAAATTTGTGTCCCATCCTCAAGATATCTCATTATATACATGCAAAAAAATTATATAATGCAAAATCAAACAAAAAAAATTCCAAAATCAAAACACTTCTGGCCCCAAGCATTTTGGATAAGGGATACTTAACTTGTTTTTACTATTTTGACAGAAAAATTTTGCAGACTTCTAAATTAAAATAATGGAGACATTTCAGCAAGTGACAAATGAATTTTAGACAGCCATTAGCACATAAGTCAATATACAAAATAAATAGTTTCTTAAAAACATCAAACATTATTGTCTCTCAAGGGCTTTCATTTTTTTTTGCTGACAAGAAATCACCAATTCCTTTGCTGATCATTTCAATAAACAGATCTATTTTCACCTAGAGAAATTGGGCAGCAAAATTTCGTTCTTCCTTCTCTTCCCTAATCTGGTAAGGATCATCTATCAGGCACAGAATGTATAAAATATTTACATAGAAATGCACTGAGGAAAGAGGATTTTTGTTGCCCCAAATGGTTCTTTTTACAAGTGCTACATATAATTTAATGCTTGACATTCATTACTAGTAGCTGCTATGACATTTGTAATACTGGTGAACTGAGGCAAAAGTGGGGGTCTACAGAAAAATCAAAAAATGTATAGGGCTTTATAGGGCTTTAAATGATTTCTTAAAACTCAAGTAGAGGGCAGCACCTGTGGCTCAAAGGACTAGGGAGCTGGCCCCATATGACAGAGGTGGCAGGTTCAAACCCAGCCCCAGCCAAAAACTGCAAAAAAAAAAACTCAAGTAGAAACATTTGTACTATTCTTTCTAAACATCAAAAAGACATTATATAGCAATGTGCAGGATCCTATAACACTCATCAAGGGAAATCCCAAAGTAGCAGAGGACGAATGCCTATCTTCCAAGTCTTTTTAGTAGCAGCACAGTGGTTACTAACACAGAAAATTATGCAGTTCAATTTCTACAGTGGACCACCTCCCCACATTGACCACCTCCTTAAGTAGACCTAATTTTCATAGCCTGTATATGCACCACATGTATATATCCATACAGTAAGCCTAGTTCCTTTGGTGACCACCTGTATATGTTGACCAATCTGTTACAATCCCTTGGGTAGTCAACTTACAGAGGCTCTACTGTCTATCATTTTAATGTGATGCCATAATACAGCTGTAAGTAAATATTCATTATACAATAATGGAATTGAAGAGTAAAAACAAGACAATACAACATAGCAGCTCTTGAATTTGCTATAAGGTTGGATTATAAAAGCCAGCTATAAATTTATAATATCATACATACACAACCCTTATGTATATTTATGGAATTTAAGGGGTACTTTTATCTCAATTATATATTTATATTCATCATATATATTATCTCCTTACAATTTTGTAACTAACTTAATTATGAGATTAATAAAACACATCAGAATAAGCACCAAAAAAGCAAGCAATATATATACTAGCAAATGTGGCTCATTTTGCAGATTTGCAGATTTTCATATCAAAAATTATTCTATGTACATGTGACCCAGAAATCTGCTGAACAAACATGCTCTAGCACATACCTCATTTTATCCATAAAAGTTCTCAAGTTGCCATTTTCTAAGTAGAGAGGTACCTATATCACGTTATGATTACAACACTAGAGATCTGCATGGTAAAGTGATATACAAAGAACAAAAGCATTTCCCTCGACTTGGATAGGTGAATGAAGACTTTTTATGGACACTCTTAAGTTGGACTCTATAAAAGATAAGAGGCTCCACAGATTATGGAGGATAAAAGGAAATTCAAGGCAAGAAAACATCTGAGGTAAAAACAAGTTCAGACATTCAGGCTCAGGGTCTTATGAAGAAAGAACCAGAGACAAAGATGAAAGCTAGACAGGAAGCATATCAAGAAAGCAAAGAGAGGAGACATTGAGAGGAGAGAAATTCAAATTTGTGTTTAGAGACATCTTTTAGGTGAGATTAGAAGGAAGAGCAGTACCAGAAGCTCACCAATAGCTCAGGTAAGAGAAAATAGGGTAGAGCTGAGATGGATTAAGGAGGGATGAAGGCCAGGAGAAGCATAAGAGAGCTGTAAGGACAGAAACCTAAGTACACTTTAAATTCCAAAATAGTACTAAACCATATCCGAGTTAAGTATCTTGACATTCTTTGAACTACACTATTTAGTGAGTGCCTGTGAAAACTCATTGACGAGTGAGACAAGAAAATAAATACTAAAATCCAAGTGATCTTAAAACATACGTCTTATTTTTATTTGTAATTTCATTATATCAACTCTTTATTTCACATTAAGTCAAGTATACTGGCTTGGATAATCTATAGGCCAGGATTTGGGTAAAAAGAGCCTAGTATGGTGGCTCACAGCTGTAATCCAGCACTCTGGGAGGCTAAGGTAGGTGAATTGCTTGAGCTATGAGTTCAAGACCAGCCTGAACAAAAGCAAGACCCCCATCTCTTAATTTAAAAAAAAAAAAAAAAAAAAACTAGCCTAGTTTTTCTTTCTTTTTTTTTTTTTTTTTTTGAGATGGAGCCTCAAGCCATGCCCCTGGGTAGAGTGCCACGGCATCACAGCTCATAGCACCCTCCAACTCCTGGGCTCAAGCAAGTCTCCTGCCTCCGCCTCCCAAGTAGCTGGGACCACAGGCGCCCGCCACAACGCCCGGCCAGTTTTTGGTTGCAGCCATCATTGTTGTTTGGCGGGCCCGGACTAGGGATTCGAACCCACCACCTTAGGTGTATGTGGCTGGCGCCTTAGCTGATTGAGCCACAGGCGCCGAGCCAAAAGCCTAGTTTTTCAATTGAAATTACATGTGTACATCAAGAGACTAGGATCTCAATAATGCCAAACAGTTCTTTTAATTGTGACTCAGTAACTGAACTTATAAAAGTAAGAAATATTATTTATTTCATTAACATTATGACACATGGATTTAAGTTCATGGCACTAATCCCTCAGAAATTAGATCTAAATAAAAGGAATAAAAATTTACTAATACTAGAATGCATTTTTATTATACCAACAAAATTCTTAGCAAGAAAAATATTTTATATTAATTTTTAATCAACATAATTTAAAAATCTTAGAACACAACTCCATAAAACTTCTCAAAGGATAGGTTCACAGACACTTTTGTACTCTTATGAATTACTAAAGACAGCAAAGACCTTTTGTTTCTGTGAGTTATACCTATCGAGACTTACCATGGTAGAACTTAAATTTTCAAGTATATATTTACTTTAAAATAAATACGATAAAACTTTTACACAGTAACATAGATTAACATTTGTTACAAAACAAAACCTGTATTTTCGGACACAGAAAAAAATAATTGAGAAGAATGACACTGTTTAAATTTTGCAAATCTTTTTAATGTGTAGATAAAACAGGATGATCCCCATATTTGCTTCCACATTCAACCTGTTGAAATATGTTGTCTTGGTTGAGCTATTTGAAGAACCTCAGCCATATGTGTAGTTTGAAAATGGAGGACAACTTAAACCTCCTGAAAGGGGTCTATGGACCCCTAACCTTCCACAGTACTTTGAAAACTACTGATAAATGTGCTAAGCAACACTTTAGTTTGAGTCAGCTATCAGCTGATCTTCTTTGAAAGTACTTGAATAGTCCAAAGAAATGTCCTGAATTCTACTTAAATTCTTAGATGAGTGGAAAAGTGCAAGAGAAGGAGAAGGCAGAAGAGGAGGAGAGATGTCAGGGAATTTAACAATCGTATGATCTGGGTACCCTGCCACTGTTACCTGTAATGATCAAAATTCTAATTTTATAAAAATTGGAAGTCATTGCAGAATGATGGAAATACAAAGGACCTTTGAATTGCATGTTGAAAACAAAACAAAAACCAAGACCAAAAGAGGCTAAAGGATTACCAAAAAAATTAATAATATATTTAGAAGAATTCTCAGAGTTTAGAGGTGATACCCAGCTTAAATCTAAGTAGGATTTTCATTTCATAAAATTACATGCAAATTCTCTAAGGAATATACTTACACACACTCTCTACATACATATGTGGTATATATAAAAAATATAAGTGTGCATGTATATGTATTTATACACATACCTTCTGTGTATGTATATGTGCACATACACACACATATGCACACACAGAGGGTGCCAAAAAATGTATAAACCTTTTAAGAAAGGAAAAAACTGTGTTAAAATGGCAATACTTACTATACAAGATATGACAATTAAGTTCGCAAACTCATCCTAGAAAAAGTGCTACATAAACTCATTGCTGAATATCACTACAGTCACCTTCCAAGTACTCCCCTTGAGAAGCTATGCACTGACACTAGTGCCTACTCTACCCTTCAAAGCAATTTTGGAAATCTTTTCCTGGAATGGCCATCAGAGTTGTCATTGTACAAGGTCTGACAATTAAGTTGGCAAATTGCCACTGTGTGCTGAAGTTGGCAGCACTGTACAACTCAGTGAGGTTTCATAACCAGGTACATCGGTATTTCATAAGTGTCTGTGTCAATGTGTGATGGTGTCTTGCTAAGTGGCATTCATTTTTGTTGTTGTGTGTTTTGGGGCGCCACACAACAATCAGTTCCAGTGGTCATTCCAGAAAAAGGGTTCAAAAGTGCTTCGAAGGGTGGACTAGGTGTTGCCATCAGAGCATAGCTTCCCAAGGGGAGTAGTTCAAAGGCGACCATTGTCATATTCAGCTATGAGGTATGTAGCACTTTTTCTGGGATGTGTTCGAGAACTTTATTGTTTGACCTTGAACGACTACCAATAACAAAAGATGAATACAGGTCACCTTTGACTTCTGCAATTACAAAAGGTACTAAATGCAGTTACTACTAGTGTTCATAATACATAAAACATCTCTTAATATGTGTACACGTTTTTTGGCACCCGTAGTATACACAGAGAGAGATATCTAAAAAATACACCCATGTTCACACAAACTTGGAAAAGATTTTGGTTTCAAGAAATAATGGACAATATAACCAAACTACACAATTTTTAGAGATTATCACTTGATACCTTCTCAATTTTTTTCTAATCAAATTAAATATAACAGATCTCAGACCATTGTACCTACTAAGGAAAATGATAGTACATCAAATACACAATTTAAAGTTTATAAAATAAACAATGCAATCAATTCTCAAATATTTAACCATGTTACCAACGTTTAAAGAAAATCATAAAAAGTTGTTTTAGTATCAACTATTCATTAAGTAATCTTTGTTAATTTTTTATCAAATAAGACTACTTCTATTACAAAAGGTATCCTAACCTTTTACTTACAATCTTTAAGGAACATTTTTAAAGTTCCATTGCATAGGGACCGCTGCACCTTCTCACAGAAGACAATGTATCTTATTTATAGACAAATATAATACGTTCTTAACAACAGAAAACATATATAATAAGCAATAAATATTCTTTAGAGAGTCATGGCACAATTAAAGCTAATTTTGGAGATTAAAATATACAATAGAAATAAAAGGCAAATTAAAAGACATAATTAATATGCTTACAATAACATGAATTTAAATTTAATTTTAACAGCTCAAGGGCAACTTTTTCTTTTTTTTACTTTTAAATAGGTTTATTTTTATAAGATATGTAGTTTTAAATTAATCTTTGAGGAATATTATCAGAGTCACTTTCTCTCCCTTCCTTGTTCCTTACTGCTTCCTTTACTTTTTATTTTATTTTTTTAAGTTTATTGTTGGGGATTCATTGAGGGTATAAGAAACCTGGTTTCACTGATTGCATTTGTTAGGTAAAGTCCCTCTTACAATCGTGTCTTGCCCCCAAAAGGTGTGGCACACACCAAGACCCCCCCTCCTTCCCTCTCTCTGCTATTTCCTTCCCCACCTCTCCCTCTTTCTTCCTCTCTCTGCTCTCCCCTTCCCCTACCCCCACCGTGTCATTAATTGTCATCAATTGTCCTCACACCAAAATTGAGTACACATGACTCATGCTTCTCTATTCTAAAAATCCAGGTAAAAAGAACCTAAATGAGATTCAACAAGGTACGGACATGCCAGAAATCTAAAATGGCCACTCTTACAAGGTTATGATAAAGAAAAGTTTCCAATAAATTGATAAAAGACTAACTACTGTTATTTGGCTGGTAGATATAACAGCTACTACACTGAATTTCTCCCCCAGTTGTCTGCTTTTGATTCATCTTTGAATCTACAAACATCTTCCAGCACTGTGGTCCCCAAGCCCCAGGCTGCAGACCAGTATGGGTCCACGGCCTGCTATGAACTGGCCACACAGCAGCAGATGAACAGCGGGTGAGTGAGCACAGCTTTGTCTGTATCCACAACAGCTCCCCATCACTGGCATCACCTCCTGAGCTCTACCTCCTATCAGATCAACAGTGACATTAGATACTCATAGGAGAGTGAACCCTACTGTAAACTGTGCAAGTAAGGGATCTAGGTTGTTTGCTCCTTATGAGACTCTAATGCCTGATATCTGAGATGAAGATGAGGGAGTGATGCTAGCACTGAGGAGTGACTGCAAATATAGATTATAGCACAGAGAGTGCATTATGGTGATTTATATAATTATTTAATTATATATTACAATGTTGTAATAATAGAAGTAAAGTATACCATGCAGGTGGATGAATCATCCTAAAGTCATCCCCCTCATAATCCATGGCAAAATTATCTTCCATGAAACCAGTCTTGGAAAACGTTAGAGGTTGCTGTTCTAGCATGATACCACCATACAAAGAACCAATTACAGTTTCATTCATAATTTTTTCATTCAAGTATTAATTTATTTATCCACTAATTCAATTGCTATTTATTTAGTGCCTACTATGTGCCAAGCACTATATTAGGTCTGTCTACCAATTACTGATAAAAATAAGTGATATATAAGTCATTTTTAAAAACTCTTCTGGACTTAAGGTTGTCAAAGCAAGTAAATGATGAACAATCAATAACAATTCAGTTGTAGTCCATTCAAAATGCTATATTTTAAAACTGTTCCTATAAATCTTTTGCATTGAGATAGCCAACAGACTAATAAGTCTAGGCAGTAGATCTCACTCTGTGTCTGCCATGAAGGAACTCTATTGGTAGGACGCATGAAAGACTGGCATTTACTATGATCTAGAGACATTCATTTACAAATGAATGTAATCCATTGTGGATTCATTAAATCTTCCTTTTCAGCTTTTTTTTTTCCAATTTTGAGAGGACAGATATTTTAGAAACGAATTACTAGATTCCTAGACTGAGGAAGTCTACAGAATATGGATAGATGGATTCAGAATATAACATGCGGTAAAATCTTACTATTTTGCACTGAGAAAGTCAAATCTGCAATTGAACAAGGGTATCAAAATTTCCTTTATATCGCTCAGTATGTAAAAGTTTAATCATTAAACAAAAGCATCCTTCTTTATGTAGATATGAAAAATGTTTTTAAAACATTTTTTTCTATCAGGATTTTCAGTTTTTGAATGAGTTTTCAATTTTATAGGAATGCCATCAGTTTTATATATTTTTAATTGCTAGTATTATAACTAAAAAGCATGTCACAATATTCCTTAAAGCCTCATTAGAAAAGTCAAAATATGTTAAGCATTCCCTGTAGAATTGTGCCAGAGTGACCACGATATGGAGAAGGACAACACAAAGAGGGAACACGATACTTACCAAAAGTGAAGGCTTGATAACAAAGAAACGGAAACGAAGAAGACACGGCAGATTGCATTTAGTAAGTAAGGTAAAGTATTTAACGAGTTTCAAAACTTCATATAAAAGTATCACTGCTAATGTATAGGCTACAGTAGTGTTCCCAATTCTCACCAGAATTTGAGTATCTGTAGCTTGTTCTTGGACCATCTGAATTGCTTTTGCCAGATCTTCTTCACCTTCTGGAATGCTAAAATTGTCATCTGGTATCTAGGTCACAGATAGAGAGAAGGATAAAAAGAGTGAAGAGAAATATAAAGTCCCCTATTTCATTTCAGAAATAATTTTTGTTCACATAGCAAAGGATAAGAAAATACACTTTATGTAAGACAGCATGTCATTCTGAAGATCTATGAATAATGGATAACCAACAAGCAGGCAGCATTCTGACTTCCTTGTAAACATCACTCAATGTCACTTAAACTAAAGTCAAGATTAGCATGTGGGCAACTGCTTTTATCTATAATGGCAAATGTCATCTAACAATTCCATTGGAAAAAAAACCAGGCTCCCCTAAATGCTGCCCTCTCCCCATCCCAGGTATCCTCCACCATTACTTTTTCATAACTACTAGCAACTACAAACTCTAGTTTATTGAAAAACCAAGCAAAACTCAGGGTTACAATCTTGAAAAAATACAATGTACTATAATTATTTTAATGACAGTTAACACTTATTGCATGCTTTTTATGTACTGATCACTGTTTTAAGCCCTTTACATTTATTAACTCTTTCAGGAACTTCATATTATACATATTACCTCTGTTTTATCAGCAGCAATCAAAAACTCATCTTCCATGTTTGTACTGTCTCTTGCTCTCCCAGGCTTACCAGTCTTGCCCCCAGTTGACAGATGGCTCTGTCATCTAGGTGTGACTTTATCCTCCATGTGTGGAAATAATGACAAGTCTCATGGAAAGAATGAAATAAAAGAAGCTTTGAGATAAGAACTACATAGATGGAAGTACATTGAAGCTGGAAGGAAGCATAAGGCCTAAGTTCCAACTGAGTAGTAAGAATTTAGAATCCCAGCCAAGAGCAGACTGGATGGCAGCAAATACCTTCTGAACAGAGACGACAGTCTATGCCATGGCTACAGAAGGCAAGTGATAAGGAGCTGACTCCAAAGGACAATTAATTGGAAAACCCAAAAAGCCAGATGTTTTATCCAATCCAAATATTTAAATACAAGATTCATATCTCACTCTTAGTACACTGATACTAGCTAAATTTGGATAAAATGTTTAAGGGAAAAATATGCTTATATATTTCAGAAAATAAAGTGAATGTTTCATGAGAATGATAGCAGTGAATTTATAGAATATTCAAAATTTAAAAATTACCTCTTCATATTCATAATCCTCTTCAGATGCTTCGGTTATAGTGACCTCTGAATATCTTGTCAAGTTTTAATCTCAGCAAGTATGAAATACAATTATTGTATCAAAATTTTAGTTGATCTTAAAATATGGTATTGGATCCAATTATCTCACTAGAACTTGGTAAATACATGTAATTTTATTTGCTTAAATTTTGTCCCCAATATGGCCTATGAATCTAGATATTTAAAATTTTTTTTTTTTTTTTTGAGAGAAAGAAATTCTCACTCTATCACCCTACTTAGAACACCAGGGCATCTACCCAGCCCACATAAACCTCAAACTCTTGAACTCAAGTAACCCTCTTGCCTCAGCCTCCTGAGTAGCTGGGACCACAGGTACTTGCCACAAAGCCCCACAATTTTTTCTATTTTTTAGTAGAGATGGGGTCTTGCTCTTGCTCAGGGTGGTCTCAACTCCTGAACTCAGGTGATCCCCCCATCTCAGCCTCCTAGGATTACAGGAGTGAGCCAGCCTAAAATACAAAATTTTAGCTAGTATTTTAATTATTATTTTTCACAACCCAAATGCATGAAAAATGACATTTCTTATCTCTTTGACTATTAGCCATCTAATGATTTCCACCTTGATTCCAACAAGACTCACACAAATATCCATAGTGTCACAAGGCAATAAATTAGAGACAAAAGAGTAAACGGCACATTGTGTATATGCATCTGTTATTGGGACATGGACAAATACACAATTGCATCTCAAAGTGACTCTGTAGTTTATAAATATGTATAACATATAAACTATAACAATAAATGAATTGGAAGTGGAGGAGAGAAGGAAAACAGTAGAAATAAGATAAAGGTAAATATGTAGTAAATGCCATAGGTCTCCTAAGCTTTACCGTTTTGGTCAGCAATCTTGCCAGAGTAGAATAGGCAATTCATCAAGAATCGTCTGAGAGATGAACCCTTTACTGTGGTTCTACTCTACTGAGCAACTTTCTTATCTTTACTTTTAATCTCTTAAGTAATACTGCTCTCCAACAAACACAGATACTACTAAGCTGGTGCCAATTCACATACAAAGTTATTTTCCACTGCATTCTGGCTTAAAATCAGTTTCTTAATGCCAACCTGACTCCGAGCTCTTACTTTAAAACTCATTTGCCCCTACCTGTTCAACAGTGCTTCAAATAACACCACTGATTCCAGTTAATTCATTTTTTTTTCTACACTGTAGTCCCCTCACATCTGCTTCTTGTCTATCTGTCTACTTGACCTTGACTTGACAATACTGTGCCTGGGTTTCTAGTTTGCTTTTGCCCAGGGGACTGTCTGTGGCTCCCTTGCCTCCCTGCTCTGAAGCCACAGCCAAAAGCACTATCCATTTCCAGGCCAAGGTTTGTAGTCAAGAGTCAACCTAGACACAGACTGAGGCTCCCATTCCTTCCAAATCTCTACTTGCTCCGGAAGGAATTTAATGGCACTTGTGAGTTTGCGTAGTCTGAATCAATTCCCTGGTACTTGGTCACCATGGGTGAACTAACTGGTAGTTTCTGCACTAGTAAAATCTGTACCAGATCCTGACATTGTAGATCCTATCAGAAAATTGGCCAATGTAACACCCATACTAAAACTGCCAGGGAGCCCCAAACCCAATGCCATACTACAGAAGACACAATGGCCAGAAGCCTCGAGAAGTATTCTGGCTAGGTATCACAGAGCCGAGCGTGAAGTGACAGTTGGTATGAGGGGGTGACAAACAACACTCTGCACACGGTCCAGAGCCAGAAGCCAAAGAACAATTTTCAGATGTGAGCAGCACACAAGGCTCCTCACATGCTGGTCTGTTCTGCTGCTGCATTTGTAGGTAGTGATCAGTGCCAGCAGCAACTGCATCATTATAAAGAACTGGACTGAGACACATAGCTAATTATATTTGTACATGATTTCCCAAAGCAACTAGAGACAGAAATCACTTTATAATATCTGCCATCACTGCAAAACCAATGTATACAATCTAAAATCAGGCCTGGAACCTCCATGATCAACATTTTACTTATTAAATTGAAACAAAAGGACTATAAATAGCAAACATCGTTGTCATGTTCCTTTTCTTAAGAATGCTAGTCTACATAAAGTAAGTTAACTGAATAATATAAACCAATGACGGCAAGTGACAGGCATGCCTGTGGTCACTTGCCCCATTGCTGTTTGCTCCCTGCACTCAATACCACTGAGTTTTCATGAGGTCTCAGAGTTCTCTTTAATACCACATACTAGGGAGCTGGTAGAAAAGTGGAAATTTATTGGTCACCCCGTTCCTAAATAGCTATTGCAGATCTTCTGCCTCAGAAACTAGAAAATAACTCTTTTTTCAGCATATAAGACTCATAGTTCTCATGGTGGGTGGTGGTGTATTTCTAGCTTCTAAGCCAGGAGATTCAAAAATATGGGTTCCACATATTATACTTCTATCTGAAAATGTAAAGGCAAAATAAAGGTCAAGATACTTATTGTACTCCTTAGGCCACAGCAGCACCAGCAGCACCTGGGAGCTAGTTAGTAATGCAGACTTTCAGCCCTCTCCCAGACTGAATTAGAATTTTCATTTAAAGATCCACAGATAATTCATATGCACATTAAAGTTTGCCTACACTGGAGGACACAAAACACATTTTTGGTTTTCCCTTCAAATAACCTATGACTTTCATACATGTAATATCCAACACTCTGGTGTTACTAACAAGGCTCTTGATCTAGATTCTATATTCAGATTGTCTACCCTTTAGATTTAAATATATGTAGGATACATATATTCTAATATTTAAGCACCATGGACAATTTAAGTTTTGCAATGATAAGAAATATATTGAGTATATAACTAAAAATCATTAAGGACTTTAAAAATGTTTTTTCACTTAATACTATAAATATTTCAGAGAAGTATCACTTTATAATGAACAAAAAAGTCTATGACATTTATCTAAGGGAATAATTAGATTTTAAAAAGACAAAAAACTATGCATAATATTTATAATTCTTTTCACTTACTAAACTGTTTAATTTTGCAAAAAAACAAAATGTTAAAAATACACAACAAAATAATAAAAAGCCAAATGACAAACTTCAATTTTAACTAAAGGTATCAAAAAACATTACATTGCAGTTAAAGACTGGACAGATAAGGTACTTAAAAAGACATCATGCATCTCAGATGCACCATTGACCTAGTGCTATTTCTGTATTTCAGATTCAAGAATCCTCGATTTTGCAGCTTCAAATAGTTGACTTTGGGACTGCATCCAGAGCTGAGGAGTTTGGAAGGACTAGCTTAAACTTACTCAACTCTCAGAAAGAGCTGCTAGAGGCAGGAGAGACCTTTTCAGTGGCCAGAAAACTTAAAGCTACTATCTAAAGAAGCCAAATTCGCAATATTAGAATGCCTAGAAATATGTAATAATTAAAAGTTAATTAGGGGAGCAGTGACTCCAGTGAGGGGGAGGTAGGTAACAAAAACAATACACTTTCCCAGGGTTCACATATTCTATTACTCTTCCTTGAACAAAGTCCTTTTTTAGATAAATAACAACAAAACCAATTAATCTCTAGCTTCCTCAGTACAAATTCATCCTAACCTGCATCTTCCAATTGGAATAGGGTACTGCCAAACATCCACTGCCATACATTAATAAGTAGTCTCTACTCTATAATACAATTGGAAACCTTACCCAAAGTGGCTTGATTTCTAAAGGAAAATTCATTCACAAAAGACAATCAATTTTCTTTCCAAATTCTAAAGATAACTGCTTGGCCTTTTAATTATTACATAGTTAAAATCTAGCCTTATATTTTATATTGTTGCAAATACTTTTTTTTTTTTTTGACTGATAGAGTGATTGTTTATTAGAAGATAGGGAAGCTTCCAACACAATGGATGGGGTCCCTAAAGGGTTGCCTGCAAATACTTTTCTAATGAAGAGTTCTACAGAGGACTCATGTGCTCACTTTGTAACTAAGTTTCTTAAATTTCTGCTGATAGCTAAGAACTATGTTGCTGTGTATGTTTGTATCTTCCTTGTGGAAGGTTAAAATATATAAAGCAATCATACTGCAAAGTTCTCAGAAGAGAAATAGGCGGTACTGTTACAGCTAGGGCATGACAACGAAAGGGTGTTGCAGGGATAAGAATTCCTTTTTCCTAAGAACAGTATCTAAATTGTTATAAAAAGACATGTGGCCTTTATTAATGACACATTTGCCCCAAGGTGGATGCTGGCTGTGTTTCTGGTTTAGACCACATTAGTCCAACCATGTTCTTTATGTTTAAATGTTTAAGAGCAGAAAAGTGGATGATTTCCTGGAAAATTCAAGTCAACCTCTTTCAAAGGATTGCTTGGTATTGATAATTCATTGTCTAGTGTACTAGGAGCATCTGTTCAGTTATAAATAAGGGAAGTCCAGGGCCAAATGCAGATTAGAAGTGATTAAGTATACGTGCAAAGCAGAGGGCATCAGATTTCTGATTCATTTGCGTATATAATTTTTATTTATCCCCTGCAGTAGCTCAATTAAATTACCTGCAAGCTAAAGACGTTAAACCAAAGAAAGTCTCACTTCAGCAACTATCATAATTGCCTTTAGAAACAATGTCAAATAACATGATACAGGCAACTCTTAATTATGCATGTGAGAAAAGCCTAAGGATATAAGAATAATTGGCATTCACAAGTAATCCTCAAACTTCATTTTAACTAAGAGTTAAAGACTCTTCCATGACTAAATCTCTTCCCTTAATACTGAATATTGCAAAATAGACTGGTCAACTGTTTAACTTTGCCATCCTCTGACTACCCTTTGGTTGAAACACAAATAGTAGTGACTTAACCAAAGAGAGACAGAAAAAATCAAAAGGTCAGCTAGTTCACAAACTGGACAGTAAAATTCTAAAAAATTGCACTTATCTTGTAAATGTCATTCATTATTCATAAGTCTTCCTAAGACAGATTTGCAAACTGCTACCTGTTCATAGCTGTGACTCAGTCATCACCCTGCAAATTAAGTAAACCCAATTTCCATTGCTAAAAGTTACATATGTTGGAATCCTACCATTTATTTCACAAAGATGTTTGCAAAAAACTTCCTCATTGTATTATTCTCATGTTAACAAGCTATGTAATTATACAAATTATTTTTATAAGAAAAATTACAAAATGACTGGTTACCATTCACTAGCAAGGACACTGGATAACTTCATACTTAACTATAGATAGCTCAGAAAGAATTATTCCAATCAATTTTTTTATTTAAAAAGGAATATTACAGGCCAGGTGCCATAACTCACACTTGTAATCCTAGCACTCTGGGAAACTGAGGCATGTGCATTGCTGGTCTGAGACCAGTCTGAACCAGAGTGGGACCCCATCTTTAATAATAGCAGAGAGTTGTGGTGGGAGCCTATAGTCCCAGCTACTTGGGAAGCCGGGGCGAGGCAAGACAATCACTTAAGCCCAAGAGTTTGAGGATGCTGTGAGGTGTGAATGCCACAGCACTCTACTGAGGGTGACAAACTGAGACTCTGTCTCAAAAAAAAAAATTAAAAGGAATATTCCTGGAAAAAATAGCCTGTTAGAGCTATAAAAACAGAAGATAAAGCTTCTTTCCTTTTTTTTTTTTTTTTTTTTTTTTTTTGGAGTTTTTACCCGCCACCTCCAGCATATAGGGCCAGTGCCCTACTCCTTTGAGCCACAGGTGCCACCCAATAAAGCCTCATTTCTGACACAAATATACCCAGGTATTTCATTCAAAGCTATTTCAGTCCACTGAAATTTATATTTCTACAAGATCATTTTTGCAGCCAATAAAATTCTACATATTTTATTTAATATTTTAACTAAAGTCACCAAAGCTCTCTGTAACATGGATGTGTACTGACCCTGAGTTAGGACCAGTTAAATGGCTTGTCAAAGTTCACAAAATGAATCATTTCTGGATCTCTGAAATCTCAAATTAAAGTTAGAGGTATGACAGCTGGACAAAAAAGTAAGACAAGGCAGACTGGAGTTTCCTTGCTACCATTAAGAATAAAACAGATAACCATCTCTCTCTTACTTGCCTGCAGGAAGGAGTTAGATGTATTTTTCTCAAGAACCCTCCCCATCTGTCCAGTAAGATCAATCTATGTACCTACAGGAGGAGCCTTACACAAGAAAACTGTGAACCAAATTAGCCATATATGGTTAATTTTTCTGAGACTCCCACTAACAATTGCTCACCAGTTTACTTTCTAACATGTCTGAAAATTGTCAGTTTATTAGATCATTTAGTTGCTCAATAAAAAAAAGCAATTGTTATTATTTTTAAATAATCAAAATCAAATCTATCCAGGAAGGTGATGCTACAAAACCAAAAATTTAAGCAATGGACAATCTGCCATTCTACAGGGCATAGTTTGAGCTCCTTGAGGTCCAGTGGCAGCGGCTTCTGCCTACTCTTCCACGCTTACCCTAAGAAATTTATTGCAAAAGCGTGAGTGCTTATTTAGGATAAACCTGTTCACTGAAAGGAGGGCTGAATCAGTTTGTTGTGTCTCCTCACATAAAAAGCAACATTCCACTCAAAATTTACTGAGTGGTTACTAAGTGTGAGGCCCTGGAAGGTCTCCCAACTCTTCTAACAGGCACCGGGCAACCTACACTTGTCAAAGGCGAGAAATTCATTAAGCAGCTATGGGGGTTGGGGGTGAGGGGCGGGGGCCCAGGGTTGCAAAGACGCCACCTTGAGGACCAACAGCCGCGCAGCCGGCCCGGTGGCCCTAAGCCTCCTACAGCGCCCCCAGCGGTGGGTAAGCCCCGGCCTCCGCCAGCAACACCGGTCACCGCCGCAGCGCTGCAGGCCGCGCCTCCACGGGAAGGATACGCTCCAGGTAGTAGGCGCCCTCGGAGGCCGCCGAGTCCGCCGCGTCCCCGGCTGCCGTCAGACCCCCAGCTGCCGTCAGACCCCCGGCCGCCGCCAGACCCCCGCCCGCCGTCAGACCCCCGCCTGGCGTCAGACCCCCGCCTGGCGTCAAACTCCCGCCCGCCGTCGAACTCCCTGCCAGGGCTTCTTCCAGAACCCGCAGTGGCACGGTGGCTATCCCTTGCTGAGCAGCCATTTGTGGCGCAGCAGGCTCAGGCCCCGGCCCGTCCCCAGCCCCCGGGCAGCCCCACCGCAGTCCCTAAGGGCAACCGCGACGGCGCCTCCCGACGGCCCCACGCAGCTCTCGCGAGATCCCGGCTCCCTCACGCGCCCTCCCACCCGAGACCAGCCCCGGGCGCGAAAGGGCTTCCTCGAGTCCTGCGCGCGAGTGACCGGCCCGCTTCCGCGGTTACCCTGACAACGTTGTTGCCTGGTTACCATGAGGGCTTGAGACGCAACTCCTGGAAAGCGCGAGATGCTTGGATTACAGCTTTTTAAGGAGGCAGCTTGGTTTCCTTTCCCTTTGACCCTAGCATTTCTTTCTCTCTTGGTATCCTTCCCTCAATTGCCTTTCTCTTTGTTCTTACAGGCCTATTATTAGGCCTTGAATTTTAGATGTTTGTAGAGCCCCAAGCGTGTGTTTCCAGGGAAAACTCCTAGAAAAAAGGAATATGTTCAGTGTCTGGAGGAAAAATCAAAAGCGGTGGGATGTCTCGAAATCGTAAAAGAGAGACTGACCCAGGGAAGCTCTGGAGTGGTTGGTTGCCTTAGTCAGTTTCTTAATTTTGATTTTACTGTATTTATCTGGACATCTTTGTACACTGGGACTTGAATAGTATTTGTAACATTGATTTTTCCCAACGTAAAGCCACTGTCCTGAAAATGATGAGCCACACATGGCCCTAACATAACGTGTGGATATTTGCCTAATTGCGTGTCCTGTTACCTTGATAGATCTTCCTCAGATTTATGTTATGTATGTATCAGAAGCATCATCAAAGACCTTTTTCTTGAAAATTCTTTTTTCTGCATTTCTTGATGAAAACTGCATACTGAACAATGGACTCTATAAACACTCGTATTTATTACCAGAAAGTAGTGGTAACTTCCTAAAGAGGTTCTTGAAAGCCTGTTAGAGCCTGGTTCCTCTCCTTACGACCTATGAACCCTTAAGCAAACTATTTAATGCCTCTAGACCTCAGTTTCCTCATTTGTAAATAAGGATAATATTACTTACCTCAAAGTGTTGCAAGATGTAAAATGACAAAAAATGTTAAGAACTTACAAGGCACAAAGAAGACAATGTTAGGTGTTATGTTTGGAAAATATATTTGATTTTGTTTTGTTTTTTAGAATAATCAAGAATCACAATTAGGCATAATAATTGGAGAATTCATTCAGGGTATATGTTCTTTTACTAACTTACTTTTTGTCCTTGACTTTTCACATCAAACATAGCCTAAGTACTCATTACATGCAAGGGACAATTAGAGGAGGCTGAAAATATAGAAGAATTCATGGCTTTTAAAGAAAGTCTGCTCTTTCTTTCAGGAGACATTACTTCATCCCTGGAGGTGAGAAATGACCTGGGTCCTTACATTTTTGGCATACTCAGCAAGACTGTGAGCATGAGAGAAACAAGGAGGAGTGTATCTTAGAACAATCAATGTTTACTTTGACTTTTGTCTTTGTTTTTTGCAATGGCTCTTTTTTTTTTTAATTTTTAGATGAAGTATGTCATCTTCTGTAGACAGATTTGTCTTCTGGCTCTTCTGTATGACCTTAATTGATTGAGTTCTCTGACCTTAGTTTCCTGCTCTCTAAACCAGAGATTTTAATACCTATCTTACTAAAATTAAACAGTAAATAAGAGGAAACATGGAAAAAGTGCTTAGTATATCAGATTTTGTCAATAAGTATTTGTTAATAAAATGTGTTTAAAATATTGAGTGATTATGCTAAACCTAAACTGAATTTTATATGTGTAAAAATCTTCAATATAATATCATTTTTAAGATATAATTTAAGTATTTTTTAAATATTCAGCATGTTAAAAAGGAAAAGATTTTAAGATTCCTTAAAAAAATGAATAAGTTATGGCCAGTATCCACTGCTTAAGGTAAGAAAGAGGGAAAGATTCTTGTCAAAAGAGCTCAGAAGAAATCTTATAACTCAAAGAAGTATCATTAACTATACTCCACAAAAAAAAAATTTTTTTGAGTCTAATTATATAAAGTTTCCAAATAAGCAAATTTTAATTCACAGTTACCAATTTGATTATATTCGTTCCATGAATTTCAAATTTAAGAAGTCACCCAAGATATTTGTTGCTCAGCTATAATTTGAAAGACATTTCACAGGAACTTATGCTCCGAGGCTTTTAAAAATTCAAATTAGAAACAATTTTACCATTTTATTTTATAAACCTTTTGGTCTCTACAATGAATGAGCAATATTCTTAAAAGCAATGAAATAAAAGCAAAAAGAATCTTAACAAGTATAACCGGACCAGTAATTGCCTGCAAATAAAAACAGAACACAACCTTTCATAGGGATTACTAATATCTTAAAAGTAGTGTGACTTTGCAAAGGATGAGTTTGGAAATAAATATGTTACATTAGAATTTGTATTCTGTTAATTGCTGGTTTAATTAAAAAGAGATGTGGAAGCCTTAATGATGTGAAAACACAAAAACTTCAGATGATGGTGGTTTGAGTTACAGTGCATTTCTATCCTATATTATTTCCTTTTTAATGTATTTTATAGATTTCCTTTAAGTGGGGGGGAAAAAAAGAAATTACTTTAACATTTTTATGAATGAATAGCAAACTGTCTACTTTCCCTTTACACGTGTTACTCAAAGAGGTAAATAAGGAAAACTAACGAGGCCGGTGAAATGAAGCAACAACCGCAAAGGACAACACATTTTTTCTGCCCCCAGGCTAATTGCTCCATTTGTATAAAGGTAAAATTATTTTTAAAAGCAATGCTGAATTGTATCTGACAATGGATATATATTCTTTGCATTTCTACCTTCAAAGCAGAAAATAATCACATGCAAAGATATAGTAAAGTACTATTCAATTTTAAGAAGTTCAGAGCATTCATTTGGTACAGATAGAGCTCAAGCCATTTACTGGTGCATCTTTTTATAAAAGTAGCTATCTTGTTTTCTCTCAAAACTTCACAGTAAGTGGTAGCCAGTTTTAGAATTTCTGAATTCATAAAAGTAGTGGTAATTGACTGTGGTAGAAAATTATCATTTCAACCATACAGCATATAGTTTTTCTTTTTCACTAACAACCATTTGAAAATCCATTTTTGCAGTGTTCTGAGCCAGTGGGGTTTAAACAAGGTCAAACCTCAGAAGAATATATGGCCCAGTTTTAACCCAAAAAGAACATCTCATTTCTCTTGGCTACGGTGATCAGTTCTGTAGTCAGCATGTGTCCTAAAAGATGCCAGAAAGATTTAGTAAGAATTCATTGGGAATTTTAAAGTAGAAAAGAGACTCTTATTCTGTCCCTTGGGACTTAAGATCTGGACTTGTTACTGTTCCCTTACCAATATAAAGAAAATTTCTAATTAAGAATTTGAAGTAATGAGAGGTATGGTCCAGTTTTCAATCTTTAATATGTACCCACCTAGTTCTCTGGGCACCATTTATTAAATAGAGATTTTTTTCCCCAGTGTATCCTTTTGCTTGCTTTATCAAAGATCAGATGATGATAAGAGGCTGGTTTTATCTCTAGGTTTTCTATTCTGTTCCATAAATCTATGTCTCTATTCTCATGGCAGTACCATGCTGTTTCGATCACTGTAGACTTGTGGTGTAATGTGAGATCTGGTAAGAAGATGCCTCCAGATTTTTTTTTTTTTATTTCTTAGAACTGCATTGGCTATTTGTGTTAATCCGTATGTAATGATGTTGGTGTTTTAATGGGAATTGCTTTAAATGTGTAGATCTCTTTGGGTGGTATAGACATTTTAACAATGTTGATTCTTCCCAGCAATGAGCATGATATTTTCTCTCATTTGTTAACTTCTTCTGCTATTTCTTAACTCAGGGTTTTATAGTTCTCTTTGTAAAATCCTTCACATCCTTTGTTAGGTATATTCCATGTTATTTGATTTTCTCTGAAGCTACTGTGAACATATTGTGTCTTTGGTTCTCAGTTTCACTGGTACAAAGGCTACTGATTGGTGGACATTGATTTTATATCCTGAGATGTTACTGTATTTCTTGATTACTTCCCAGCATCTTGTGGTTGAGTCCCTGGGGTTTCCTAAGTATAAGATCATATGATGCAGAAAAGAATGAAAGTTTGACCTCCTCTGTCCACATTTGTATACCCTTGATATCCTTGCTTGATTACATTGGCTAGGCCTTCTAGCACTACACTGAATAGTAGTGATAGTGGGGGTTGCTCCAGTTATAAGTGGAAACCCTTTCAGTTTTACTCCATTCAGTATGATATTGGCTATGGATTTGTTGTAGATAGTGTCCATCACTTTAAGAAATGTCTTATCTACTCCTGTTTTCTTAAGTGTTCTTATGGGAAATGATGCAGAATTTGTCAAATGCCTTTTCAGCATCTGTGGAGGGGATCATGTGGTTTTTGTTTTTGTGTCTATTTATGTGGTAAATTACATTTTGTGTATGTTGAACAAGCCTTGCATCCCTGGGATATCTAGACTCACTTACAAAAATTAACTCATGCTGCATAAAGATTTAAATCTATGACACAAAACTATAAAATCTCTAAAAGGAAATGTGGGAAAAACTCTTAATGATTTTGGGCTAGGGAACAAAGTTATGAAGAAGACCCCATTGGCAATAGCAGCAACACCAGAAATAAATAATTGGGAACTAATCAAGCTTAAAAACTTCTGGACAGCTAAGGGCACAATAAACAAGGCAAATAGGCAACCTTCAAAGTGTGAAAAGATATTTGTATGTTACAAATCTGACAAAGGGCTAATGACCAGAATCTACAAAGAACTCAAGCAAATTAGCAAGGACAAACAACCCAGTTAATCACAGGTGCAAGAGACATGAACAAACCTTCTTCCAAAAAGACAGATGAATGGACAACAAACAAAAAATGCTGATCATCCCTAGTCATCAGAGAAATGCGTATCAGAACAGCCTTGAGATATCACCTAAACACAGTGAGAATACCCCACATCACAAAATCCCAAAGCTAGAAATCCTAGTGTGGGTATTGAGAGAAAGGAATACTTACACACTTTTGGTGGGATTGTAAACTAGTATAGCTTTTTTGGAAAGAAGTATGAAGAATCCTCAAAGAGCTAAAAATAAACCTTATAATTTGTTCGTGCTGGCTAACAAATCCCATTGCCAGCTATCTACCTAACAGAAAAAAATCATTATATCACAAGGATATTTGCACTCAAATGTTCATAGCAGCACAATTCATAACCACAAAGATGTGGAAACAACCCAAGTGCCCATCAACCCACAGATGGATTAATAAACTGTGGTATATACAGGGTATCCATAAAGTCAATTTATATAAATTGCACACAAACTTTAGGGATATGCCGTGTATACCACAGAATACTATTTAGCCATAAAAAGATGTAGACGTTACATCTTTTTTATTTATGTGGATGGAGTCAAAGAACGTTCTCCTTAGTAAACTATCTCAAGAATGGAAAAACAAATACCCTCTGTACTCAATACTAATTTGAAACTAGTAGATGAACAAATACAAGTCCACATAAAATAAAAAAAACACGTTAAATTCATGTAAGGGGAAAGTGGGGGAAACTAGAGAAGGGGCTTAATTAGCTGCAACAGAGGGGCAAATGACCCAGCTCCTGGGTGAAATACTGAATGACCTGAGTGCCCAGGACATGATCTAACAAATGCAAACAATGTAACCCAATCATAGAAATCCTTATATTAATCTGGAATTTTTAAAAAGAATTGAGTCAACATGGAAAACCCACATGAAAAAAGAAAAAAATTGAGCACACGTAAAATCACTTAAACATACATTACTTTGTCCTCTGAGAGGGCCCAGAAGCAATAACATTCCCATAACAATGACCATTCTAGATCCTAGATCAATCTTGATTTGTTTGGTTTTTGTTTTGAGATGAAGTCTCTCTCTGTTGCCCAGGCTACAATGCTGTGGCTCACAGCAACCTCACACTCCTGGGCTCAATCAATCCTCCTGCCTCAGCCTCCTGAGTAACTGGAACTACAGGCACCCACCACAACACCCAGCTATTTTTTCTATTTTTTAGTACAGAAGCGGGTCTCAGTCTTGCTCAAGCTGGTCTTTAACTCCTAAACTTAAGTGATCCTCTTACCTCAGCCTCCCAGAGTGCCAGGATTACAGGCATAAGCCACTAAACCCAGCTGAGAGTAGTTTTTGATATCATTTTCTAATAGTATGATGGCTCCTTGGAGAAATGGCTAATTTAGGGTTGGCCAGGAATAAGCAAGATGACCCTAGACAATCTTACAGTACCAGGAAGTAAAAATTCAAAACTAAAAGACTCTCACAGTGATAGAGATACATAGAAGGAACATAGCCAATTGAAAGAACTCCTAGGGGGAAACAGAATAATTTCAGCAACAAAATTAATAGAGTATACAGAATTATAACTCAAAGTATAAAATAATGTCTATTGCTGGATAATCAAAATATTTTAGGAAAATTCCCAGAAAGTCAAATGGCTACTGGATTACAAAAATAAATTTAGAGGGAAATAAATGTTCCATTTTCTAAAAACCGTCAGTCATTTAAAAAAAAAAAGAAAACTTGACTCTTTTAAGTAAGATTGTTTACAATTTTAGCTTCTGAAAGTAAAAAGTAATCTGGAAAGTGTTTCTGAAAATTTATTTCTCTATGTGACTTTATTACTGTGAAGACTATTCAGCCAAATACCCACTGCCACCCACAGCACTCCCAGCGAATGTTACCCATTCACCGTTACCCTATCTTTGGTGATACCACACACATGGAGGCATCTACTCCTTGTAGTGAAGAGCTAAGCCCCAGATAAAGATGTATGTTAGATGCAATTTCAAAAACCTTCATGGTCATTGTTTTCCAATTCTAAGAATAAGAACAGTGGTAGCTAATGTCTTTTCAAAGATACTCTTCTCTACAGTATGTATAGTAGGCTAACATAACATATATGTTTGTACAGTTTCACTTTTTAACGATGTATTTTAGACTTTGATCATATGTCAGTATAGTGAAATGGCATATGCTTTCGAGTGGCTATCCTGCTACTTTATGCAGATATACTCTAATTCAGGGGTCCACAAACTTTTTAAACATGGGGCCAGTTCACTGTCCCTCAGACCACTGGAGGGCCAGACTGTGGGGCCCCGGGACAAGTCAGCTGCTAAGCAGGACAGGCAGCTGTGGCAAAAACACCCTGCAGGCCAGATAAATGTCCTAGGTGGGCCGCATGTGGCCCACGGGCCATAGTTTGAGGAAGCCTGCTCTAATTTATGTAAGTAGGTTTTAGGTCATTTTTCCAGTTTTACTTAAATCTTGGCACTCCCCCAAATCTGGAAATGAGAACAATCTTCTTCCCTTCTTTCTAACCCAAGCTGACCCAAGTGGGAAGATCAGTAATGTACCATATACTTCCCAAAACCTATGCCTCCTCTCGTGCTCTGTCTCTGGAATTAAGCCAATTCACTGTTGACTATTGTATAGAAACTTCTCCTGAGACGTAATAAAATATTGAACATTTAGATTGTGTTTTAAAATGTTTAAAAAAATTGAATGTCATATAGGGAATCTGAGCGAATTCTGAAATACTCTCTTCTAGAAAAACTTGTCTTCTTACTGTTTTATAATAATAGTAAGAAACGGAAAGAATGAATCCACTTCCTCTTCAAAGTAACAAAGATTTATTCCCTTTTAAAAAGATAATGCTTAGGTTGTACTGATTAAACAACGTTAATTTATAGAAATGCCAAAATCTTTACATACTTAGCAAAACACTTTTTGTACCATTCTTTGGAACAACAATGAAACTCAAAAATTCTGGACAGGGAGGACATATATCCCCCAATATCACACTTCTAAATCCACTGTTCTCTGCTGAAGGTCAACACGTCCATGAGCAGGATTGTCCAGTTTCATAACCTTTCTTGCTTCACAGTCCCAAATGCAGAAGGTCTGGTGTAAATGAGTGGATGCAGCTAAAAGGTGAGGCTCAACAGTCAAGTGGGAATTATATATGCATGGCTGTTAGTATGAGCCATATGCAGGGACTACATATAGACCTCATCCCGAAGTTAATAAGAAGCCTGTTGAAGGATTTATATAAGAGAATAAAATGGCCAGATAGTAGGGTTCTTAACATTTTGTAAAAAACTATTTGTAACATACACTTTTAATTAAAAATATAATTATACATAAATGCATATCCATATGTGTGATTATATGTTCACCACATGCAGTCTCTCTCATTTCTTTTCTGTTTGCCTCATCCTTTCCTGTCTTCTCACTCTTTCCCCTACATCAGCTCACTCCCTCCCAGGTTGCTTATTTTGAACATATGATACATATTCTCTTATGTTTTTCTCCACGCTCATTTGCAGCCCTCCATGGTGTTAATACTACTTCCTGTTCTTGAGCATACTAGGCTGCAAGGCTGATCAGTGTTCTGATACTGAGCAGATTTTCTTGCCACGTACATAACAACGTAGGTCAAAGTTGTGACCACCAACCACAACTTGACTGCCTACTGGGTAATTCTGTGCTCCCAAGGGGAGGAGGACTGGCTTATTTTTTACATGCTCTGAAAGTTCAGGGACCTTGATTCTATTTTTCCATTCTGTAAGGCAATGATCTGCTTGTGCAGAACTTATGGGGGTTTCCATGGCACTGCTGTAAAACTCAGGGACAGAAGGAGCTATTACAATTGTGACAGTGCTTATGCAGTTTGCTGTACCAGAATTAACAGAGTTCTTGGTTTCTGTTCCAGAGGTCTCATGTCTTCTACCAACATCTACAACATACACAGGCTAACCTTAGATTGGGAGTAGAGTAGAACTTCAGACCTTTTGCAGTTCTTGGCATTCCTATAATCCTGTTTGCATATTAAAATATAAATAAAGAGCTTTTTTGGTTATTGTATGCCTTATAAAAATGGGATGGGGTGCCATTATATTTATCTTCTCTTCTCTTGCTTTTCTTACCCAAAAATGCCTTACAGAAAATTTCACAAGTCAACTTGCCTTAATAAAGTTCATTTTCAGTGGCTGTATCTTATTCTTTGGTGTATATGTATCAGAATTTATTTACTTTTCTCATATAGTGCCATAATGAGCACAGTTGCAGTAAAAGCCTTGTACATGTGATCGTAATTAATGGTGCTGTGATTTCTCTGGTATAGATTCCATGGAATTGTAGAAAATCTTATTCAAAGTATATATTTTTAATTTCAACAGCTATTGCCAGATTGATTTCCAAAATATCCTATAAAACCTCATGATTGTATATGTAGATTTGGCTTTACTTTCTAATTCTCTTCTGGGGGTAACATAGTACCTCAATATTTTTTACTTTTCATTCCTCAACAAATAGTGAATTATACAATGTCTTTGTTGTGCTGTAACCATTTTAATTTCCAATATCATGTCTTCTGTCCTTTCCTATTTTGTATATGTTTTCTTGATTTCTGAATATAGGCCTTCACCTATCAATTCTATTAGGAATATTTGTCCACAGTTATTATCTTATTATTGACCTGATTTATAAAATATTTAGAAAACAAAAAGTTTCAGTTTTCCTATAGTCAACTGCAGCTTTTTAAAAAACTCTATTGGGTTTATAGTCTTGATTAAAAATATTTTGTTAAGTCTTAAAATATAAAAACACTCTCCTCGATATTATTGCAAGCTTCTTAATTTTTATTTTTCATTTTAAATATATCTGAAGTTTATTTTTGTATAGGAGATAAAGTAGATACCAACTTTATTTCTTTCAGAGGCTATCCAATAATATCAGAACATTTGTAAAAATAATTTCTTCTTATTGAATATATCATGATTTTTTATGTTAAATTCTTATTTTTCTGATGTTTGGTTGCAAAAAATTTGTCCTATTCTTATAATTTATTTTTCTATTTCTATACCAATGTCATATTGATTTGTAATTAGCGGTTTTTCCATTTTGATACTCTGATATCTAGAAATTCAAGTTGCTTTCATGGTCATTTTGCACACTCTCTTAGCTCTTTTCAGGTAATAAACATTAATGTTATTTTATAAATGTCCCCTCCCAAATATAATACTTTGGGATTCTGACTGCATTAAATTATTAATTTTGGGAAGAATTGACTGCCTAATGGTATTGCCTTCCTGTTTAAGACATAGTAGGACTTTTAATTTATCCAATCTTGTTTTATGTCTTTCAGTAAGATTTTATGTTTTTACATTATGAAATATTTCCATTTCCAAAATATATAAGAATAATGAAAAGCATTTACTATATGCCTTTTATAGAGATTAAAGAAGGATCCTCTCATTTGAGAAATTATATATAACTCACAGTTATTATGATTAATTCCTTGATATAAATCACTTCATCTTGTCCTAGGAAGCATTCACTACTATTTCATTTCATTTGACTTATTTAATAGTGATTGGATTTAACCAGTGTCCTCTAGAAACTATTTTCAGGTAAAACTAATTTATGATCAATATACCTGCACTGGTTGCTTCCTCTTGATGTATTATACTAGAGAACACCAAAGAAAGAAAGATGGTGCATTCAAATAAGGGAATTAATAATTTAAGATCCAAATTGATTCTGGTTTAATCATTTCATACAACTTCTCTTCCCTAGTAGCCTTTTATTCTTTCCTTCTTTCTGTCTTTGCCATTCTCATATTTAGATTTCAGACTATTTAAAAGTCTGTATGGGAGGTGTGTTTTGATCTTCCTGAAAAAGAAAGTTAAAAACATAATAATATTCAGTCTTTTCCCAGTGATTAACTATGCACATATTACCTTTTTTTTATTGTTGAGGATTCGTTGAGAATACAAAGAACCAGGTTACAACGATTGCTTGTGTCAGATAAAGATCCTCCCATAATAGTGTTCTGCCCTCAAAAGGTGGACCACCCCCCAAACCCCCCTCACCTCTTCTCTCCTTTCCTTTCTCTGGTCTCCCCATCCCCCACTGTGTGCTAGGTCATTAATTGTCCTCATATCAGAATTGAGTACATAGGATTCTTATTTCTCCATTCTTGTGATGCTTTGCTAAGAATAATGTGTTCCACTTCCATCTAGTTTAATACAAACGATGTAAAGTCTCTGTCTTTCTTTGGTGGCTGAGTTGTATTCCATGGTATACACATAGCACAGCTTGTTAATCCATTCCTGGGTTGGTGCGCATTTAGGCTGTTTCCACATTTTGGCAGCAAAACCACCCTGAGATATCATCTAACCCCAGTGAGAATGGCCCACATCATAAAGTCTCAAAACTGCAGATGCTGGTGTGGATGTGGAGAGAAGGGAACACTTTTATACTGCTGGTGGGACTGCAAACTAATACAACCTTTTTGGAAGGAAGTATGGAGAACCCAAAAGAACTAAAACCAAACCTCCCATTTGATCCTGCAATCCCATTACTGGGCATCTACCCAGAAGAAAAAAAACCCTTTTACCATAAGGACACTTGCATATTACTTTTAATTACTACCCCCGAAGGGGTCAGATGACATTCCCTACAAAGTAAGACCAATGCATTAGTTCCTCCTCCAAAATGCTTTTTATGTACAGTGCCCTGAGGAGCATATGTAAAAGAGAGAGAGCACTGAGTCATCTCAAATCAAAACAAACAAAAAAATTGTACAACCTGTACCACAAGGCTGAGAACCAAAGCAAGGTGGAGTAAAAGAACAACTGTACTTTTACTACCAAATGATAAACTCAGGGGGCATTGGGAATATTTGAATGGATTTTATCTAGGTGAGATTTGCAGATTCATCAGGTAAGAAGATACAAAGTTTAAGGGTAAAAACTGCCTAAATATAAAATGAAGGGGTTTTTGTCTATTAATACAAATGATTTTTATACAATAGTATAATAGCCATCTATGCCTTTCAATGAAATCACAAGCTTTATCACATCACCTGGCAGTGAAAGGGGATGAAAGCAAGTGAAAATCCAGAAACCTTTTTCTTTTTTTTTTTTAATTGAATGGTAACTATGTACATTAATGCACTTCTGGGGTACAGTGTGGTGTTTTCACACACAATCTGAAACACTTCCATCAAACTGGTTAACATAGCCTTCATGTCATTTTCTTAGTTATTGTGTTA
>CAUYQV010042751.1:0-14177 GCA_963574575.1 Galagoides demidoff | reverse complement strand
ATTATGAATTGGGCTGCAATGAACATTCTGATACAAATATCTTTGTTGTAATGCGATTTTTTGTCATCTGGGAATATACCTAATAAAGGAATTGCAGGGTCAAATGGCAGGTCTATTTTTAGTTCTCTAAGTGTTCTCCAGTTCTTCATGTTAACTGTTAACTGTTGGACCACTCATTCCAGGAAGTGCCTCTCTGAATCCTCTCTCAAGTGTCCTGTTGTATTGCGAGAATTCTTCTTGCATTAGTAAGAGTTTATTTAGTACATTGAACTGTCAATGCCCCTTTGTCCAATATTCAGATTTTCAAGGCTGATTTCTCTTTCTTTGTCCTTAGCTACGTTTGATGCTGTATGTTTCTTTGGCTTGTGTCTGTGAGCACCTTCTTATAGACAACAGAGAATGTTTGGTTTTATGTTATTTTGTCTTCACTCAAGATAACATATATTGGAAGAATTCAGGGCATTTGTATTTAGTATCGTGACTCATCTCCTTGCTTTTATTTATGCCGTGTTCTTTAATGCATTATTTAACGTACATTGTTATTCTCTTCTTTCCTTAATTTTCTCACTGATTTCTCACTGATCATCTTGCTTTTCATTCTAGTTGTTTTCTTGTTAACTCGGGGAGTCCACTTTTCCAGTCCATTAATGGATTTTCTTGCCTCTGTGATCTTGTGATCAGATACTTTTTACCAGATTTTGTAAACAAACTCCCAATGAATTTTCCCAATAATACACACTATATACACCCTTCAAAAACGTCTTTGTCCTCCCTATTCCCGGTTCCATCCTGCATTCCCCTCCTCCACTCCCTGTGACCAAAAGACTTTGAAATACGTCATTTCCCTAACCCCTCTCAACTCCAGGATAGTGATGAACTCATTGTATACTCATAGCACCAGACTAGTACTGAAATTTTCTTTACATTCTAGTTCCAGAGCCTGTAGTTAGCAATTTTGTTAGCATATCCTTCCTAGACAGCCTTACTTACCCACTCAGAATTAACTCTATAGTGAGACAGAAACAGGGGACAGAGAGGTAGGGACAGACTGTGCCCCAATGTGCCACCCACTCCACGGTGTATCCGCTCCTTCTCATGGCTTCCTTATCTTCAGGACAATGTTCCAGATCAGTGCTGCCCCACAGAATTTCCTGCAATAATGGAAATGTCCATTGGGGTAGCTGGTAGACACGTGGATGGATGGTGCTCTTGAAATGTGGTGAGAAGGACTCAGGAATTGAATTTTTCATTTCATCTCAATAAGCACGTCTGACTAATGGCTACCATGTTGGACAGGCAGACCCAGATCATTCATTAGAGTCTTGACTTTGGAATCATCTCTAAATGGGTATGCAGATGTTTTGCGTTCTTAATTCTACCGTATGATTGTGGATATATTTGCTTTTGGTGTTTATAAGTGGATTGAGTTGAGTTTACTCCTGGTTGAGTAAAACCTTCTCAGTCTTTTCTCTCGTGTCAGGTTCCCTAAAAGCAGAGCCTGATGTGGGGATTCTGGTGTGAGTGATTTATTGAGGGAGAGCTCTCAGAGGACACCTGTGAAACAGTGAAGGAGGCAAGACGGGGCCAAGTTGAGTTTCCCTTAGAGCAGCATTTTTCAACCTTTTTTAACTCATGGCACACTTGAACCTATAGTTTAACTTCCTTGGCACACTCAAATTATGTTGATTTAAAAAAGACTAAAAATAAGAATGTATGCTTTGAACTTCTTTCAAAAATAATTTAATCAATGATCTTTAAAAATATTTGAGGCACACTTAAGATCCCCTCCCGGCCCATCGGTGGAAAATCACCAAGTTTAGCCTGAGCGGGATCCCACGGGAAGGTCTGCAGCGTAAACAGGACCCTGGGGCTGTCTCAGGCTGAAGTGGCCATTCTGACTGTTTATTCCCACTCCTCTGTCTTTGGGTGAGGCCACCCCAAAGAAGAGCACAACTTCACAGACCCTGCCTGCTCAGTGACGCTGTGAGCACTCCCTAGATGACTGTGGGAGTTCTCAGGAACGGATGACCCCCCACTCAGCCTCCACAGGAGGCACCTGACCAGCTGGCAGTGTGGACTGTGGGACTCTGCCTCTTTGAGCTTCAGATTTTTCAGATAACAAGCTCATCGATGGTCTCAGTGTTCTTCCTTTCTGGGTAGTATGTCACAGTCTTTATTCTTGGAGTTATTTTTCCAGGATATGTTTAGGTCCATTTTTTTTTTCCAAATAAGCCCATTGATAGTCTTTCTTTCCTGGAAATATGTAAAAGTATTTTTCTTTATTCAAAGAGTTAAGAAGTTTTCCTGGATATGCCGAATCGTGTCTTTCTTTCTTTTCTTTTTTTACTCAGTCCTGCCCTGGATTCAATGAAACCTTTTAAAGTTGCATTCTCAGGTCCTTAGCTCAGGGAAATTATTGCCTTTTATTTGTTAGACTATGTCCTCCATCTGCTACTTTTCCGTCTTCTGACACACCTCGTATTTTGTGTATTAGGTGTCTGTTTCCCCTCGTGTGTATTTTTGAGACATTCCTGCTACTCCTCAGGCTTGACCTGCTGTCTCAGCGGGGACCATCCTCTCCTTTGCTCTGTGCACTGAGTTGTCCAGTTGCACCCTCTCTTTTCTGCTATGCTTGAATCATCAGCGATGCTCTGGTTGCCTTTTACATTTAAGTTGTCATTGGCCTCTTCCAGGAGCTCTGTTTTGCTGAGTATAGGTTCAATTTTTTCAGAACCACTGTTCTCTGACTCTCTGGCTGGTGGATCCTTTTAACCAAAAGTAAAATATATTTTTGTGTGTATGTGTGTGTATGCACGTGCATGCATGTGTGTGTGGGCAGGTGTGGGCATATGCAGTAGAACCTCCATAGCTGACCACCTGCTTAAGTTAACTCCTGACCACCTGCTTAAGTCTGTACAATCCCTTGCATGGTCAAACTACAGAGGTCCTTCTGTGTGCTTGCATATACATACGTGTGTGTGTATGTGTGTGTGTGTATATATCTGTCTGGATCTGGCTTCTTTACCTGAGTGGTAGCAGCCTTATAATTAGAGGATGACAAAGCGTGGTCTGTGCCTGGGGACCCATAGTGCAGTGCAGACTGAGAGCCAGTCCCCACGGAGACCCGTGGAGTTAGTCCCTCCCCTCCTCTGCTGTCTCTCATATCTCCTGTCCATAAGAATAAGGACTCTGCATAGCTTTTAGTTCTGCGTTAGCTCTCCAGAGCCAGGAAGACCATGGTGCCGAAGTCCACTTTCCTGGGTGCCCACAGGGCTGCAGGCCATGCTCTTCCTCAGATCTCCCCTGCATTCCACCCACTGCTGGGGCTCAGGCTCCGTCCCAGCCCAGCAGAGTGATCCCACCAGCTCTCTCTGTTGAGATGAGCCTTGCTGATGTCCAGCTGCCCATCAGCCCCAGAAGCTGTCTGGTTGAAAGAATTGGACACCCTGAAGTTGGACATGAATAGAAAGGAGCTATTCATTCTCTGCCTTCTGCAACCCTTCTGTAGGGACCTGAATTCAAATTCCCCTTCCTCCCTTTCAGGTCACTTTGTTCAACCAATGCCGGCTATGTGTCAACCCCCATCCTGTGAATCCTTCCTTCCGGGAAGAAATAATACTGGATGTGATCTAGGGTTATAATTATAGAGCTTTGTGAATGCACAAATAAAGGGTAGGGGGGAGGCGTGTACATTGACTCACACTTCTGTCCTCACCTTCGGTACCCGCCTGTTGTTACAACACCAAACCTCCAGCCGTGTTATCTACTCACATTACACTTCAGTTTCAATCTGTTTCATCCTTAGCCAGTGCTTGATAAGTTGCATCTGGGAAAATGTGGTGGCGATGATGGGGCAGGTAGAGCTCAGGTGATTTGACAGCGGGTTAAGAGCACTGGTGATCTGTCAAAGAGTCAAGGGAGAGGAGTATGCGATGACGTCCTTCAAGCCCTGGATGACGGCCACATGGGGGGGAATCCAGTGTCCTCTAGGAATCTTCTAGAAGGAAAACTTGGAAGAACTAAGTAGAGAAAACACAGAGACACCCCAGTACTGCCCACTCAGTAGAGAGGACTTAAACCAACGTGTTTTCTCCAGCAATGTAAAGCGGTGAGTGCCCCGTTATTATGAGTATTCAACTATCAACCCAACTGCTCACACAAAAGGAAAGAAAACCAGGAAGGACTGGGTGTTGAGAAATTGTTAGGGATTAGGCGTCTGAGGTGAGGTTACTAGTGGCTATGAACAGGGATAGGAGAAATTATGTCTTCTTCAAGAATAAGTGAGGGCGGAATGGAATTGTCCTTCAATTTCGCCCTGCTAAGTCCTAGATGATGTAGAAGTTTCCTAGAGTTGAATACAACTATACTTTTTATTTTCCAAACTTTTGGGGGGATTGGAGGGGGCTTCTGTTTTCTCCGGTCTACCAAATAAAACAATACGAAAGACTAGAACATGGGACGAGCCGCTCAGCACCTTCCCTACCTCCTCTCACAGCTTCTGTCCCTGCAGCGTATGCTAAGTGATGAATATATTCACGTGTCTATGCTTTTCTTTAATTTGATTATACCTTACGTTCTGCTCACAGAATTGTGCCTCTCACCCAGCAGGTGCTCAATAAATATAGTTTGATGATTGAATCAAAACAAGTTCCAGCCTATAATAGTTTGTTCTATGTGTTAACACACACCTCAGCCATCACCCTGGACAGAGATCTTAACCCAGAAAATAACTGTTGCCGTGGGGAGCAGAGCCGTGGTTTTTTTCAATCTGATTAAAATGTAGCAAGCTGACAAAATTTGGGCGGCACCTGATCTTTTCTTACCCATGTACGTAAAATAACTTTAAACTTTACAGATGAGGCATCTTCCTCATCTGTTAGTTATACAGTATTTACCGTATCATCCACAATCCTTGACCTTCCCCTTTGGAAGCATTTACAAGCCCTGTGTGTTTCTTAGTGTATGCTGCCATCTACCGGTAGAAGAGCCACATTACAAGCCTGTTTGTCATTTTAAAAGTTTATTTTTCATTATATTAATATTAGCTCACTCGGACGTTACATAGTTGTCTGATTTACTTCGGTGAGTTAAATGTTTTCTTCCATTATGTGTGTCTTCAATTTCAGAAAATAATTTAGAAACTTAAAAATATCTTCAAGTTTTGACAAACAAAAGTCATTTAAAACTTTCGCTTGTTTTCCATGACTCAGTAGAAAAGCTGTTAGAACAAGAATAAGAATTGTTGGATCCTGGTCTCGTCCCTGCAAACTGAGTAAATCTCTCAGCCTGTTTTTCCACTTTTCATTTAAGGATTTATCTCTGTCAGAGGTTTCTAATGTCGGCATCTCAAAAAATTGATTAAAAAAAAATCCACCTAGGGATAATTATTTAAAGTACATAGTTCCTGCACCTAATCCCCAGAGCGTTGACTTAGTGTCTTTGAGGACCACTGAACTAACATTTTTTTTCCCGTTGATTCTACTTTATACAGTTCAATCTGGCTTTGTCTAGAAAAGTGCAAAGGCGCCACCTAGCGTCCCTCAGAGGTTCCTACAGCCTCACAGTTGGAATCAGCTTTGAATAGATACAGCAGCCAGTGGCACCTTTAACATTCACAGTCACTACATCTGATGTGGCATTGAAGCTTTCACTTGTCAGGGTTTCCAGTTATAAATGCAACAGAATTTGCATTTTAATTAGTGAAGCCAATGATGTATTGAGGAAACAAATGTTATTACATTTGACTCACTTGGAATAATTAGTTTGATCTCCCCTTTGATTTATGACTCGGCATTTTTCTGGATTCAGTTATGCCTCTCAGGCTTGTTCTGTCTGAATCACACATGATTGCAATAGTCCAGAATTCTGAAATTATGTATATTTTTACACAGTTTCAGGAAAACCAAAGTGAAAACATAAAAGACAGGACTTTCCCAGCAAAAAATGGCAAAATTTCTAATTCCTCGCTATTCCTCCTAGCAATGTGCTACAGACTGCCAAGGAATTCAACGATGTGCTTCCCTCCCCTGGACTGGTGTCCTTGAGTTCTCACTGCCCACAGACCTGAGAAGTTTGTCAGTCCCCAGATCAGGAGGCACAATGCTCTTGGGCCTCGGTGCCTTGACGAGGCTCTGCACCCCATCTATCACCTCTGGTGCCCGCCGTAGACCCTGTCTGGCTTCCCAAGTACAGACAGCAACATCAACATCCCGTAGCAGTTTGTTAGAGGCAGAATCTCAGGCTTCAGCCCAGACCTGCTGAATCAGAATCTGCATTTTAGCCAGATGCCTGGGGGTTGCGTGTACATGTTAAAGTTTGAGACTCACCACCATAGAGAGCACAAAGTCTTAGTCAAAAAGAAGTCCAAGTCACTTCCCAGCATGCCGCTTTCCTCTGCTGTGTTCCTAGAAGCATATGACTGTCTGGAAAGGTGAACATAGGGCAGATCCGGCTTTGGCCGCAGAATCTACCACTGCCAACATGACTTGGGCTGGCGCCTCAATCTCTCTGCTCCTAGAGCCCTGTCTATAGTATGGGAACTAGAATCTTTAAATCAGGAAGTTATCGTAGGCTAACACACATGTGAAATACTTGGCCCGATGCCTATACACATGCTTCTTTCTCTCTCCACCCCATTCTAGAAGTATAACTGAGTACAGTTTCAACATTGCTTTATGTGGTAATTGCTAAAGCTGGCTGGAGTTTCTATCAGAGGTGGTATTTGCTTTCCCCTCCTCCCGACTCCACAGAGGCTGGTAACTCCCTCATAACCAGAAGATGGGGAAGAAGTGTCACTGCAAGCCCCCCAGGCAGGGCAGCAAGCACTTTGTTCCCTGGGGATGCTTGCTCCGAGGGAATTGCGTCCCATGGAAGAAGCTCCATGTCAGAGAGGGCTTGGGTAGGCTGCATCAGACAGCAGCTGAGCTCCCAGCCAGTAGGCACCACCAGCTGCCTGCCAGGAGAGCCAGCGTGTTGGACGTCCAATCTCCTGTGCCCTCAGGTGACTATAGCCCAAGCCAACATCTGACTCCAGTGACGGACAACTGCCCGGCAGATACCTTCCTATATTCCTGACCCACACTGCCATGAGCAAAATAAAATAGCTGTCTTCAGTGACTTATTAGGCAGCAATGGTAACGGGAACACACTTTGTTGTTGTTTTTCTTTTTTTCGTCATTTATCCTTCGACAAAGTATGTGTTCAAGGTCAAGATCTGACAAAATACAGCCCACTGGCCAAATCTAGCCGACCATATGTTCCTTGCAGGTTTTCTTGAATAGACTTTTCCAGAGAAGCTTTAGGTTCACAGCAAAATTAAGTATAAGAAATAGAGATTTCCTCTATATGCAACCTCCCCCACTATCACCATCCTGAGAGTGGGACCTTGGCTCCAATCGAATAACTCCCACTGATGATCATTACCACCAAGTTCATAGTTTACGGGAGGGTCCCCGCCTAGCATAGTACCCTCTATGGGTTTTGACAAATGTATGACATTGTAGCCACCCTTGTCGTGTCATAAAGAATAGTCGTTTCACTGGCCTAATCATCCCCTCTGTTCTACCTGTTCATCCCCTCCCTCCTAACCCTGGACAACCACTGATCCTTTTTTGTTTAGTTTTTTGTTTTTGAGACAGAGTCTTACTATGTCACCCTCAGTAGAGTGCTGTGCTGTCACAGCTCACAGCAACCTCCAACTCTTGGGCTTAAGCAATCCTCTTGCTTCAGCCTCCCAAGTAGCTGGACTACAGGCACCTGCCGCAACACCAGGCTGTTTTTCTGTTGCAGTTGTCATTGTTGTTTATCAGGCCCCAGGCTAGGTGGGAACCCACCAGCCCGGTTGTATGTGGCTGGCACCCTCACCCCTGAGCCACGGGCACCAAGCCACCACTGATCCTTTTGCTGTCTCCTTAGTTTTGTTTTTTTCAGAGAGTCCTATCATTAGAATCATATAGTAGATAGGTTTGTTTTTTTTTTTTCAAATTGGCCTGTTTTACTTAATAATATGCATTGTGTTTCCTCTGTATTTTCACAGCTTTACTGTGGGTGTATATAGATATGAAAATGCATCATGGCTACTATTGCTTTGAATAAACAAATTGACCTATCAGATCAATGAAGAGTAACACATTAAAAGTTTTTCTTTCCTTCACTTACTTCTTCTCTGATATTCTTCCTTTTTATGCAAATCCAAGTTCTTAAACTATATTATCTTTTATTTATTCTCTTTAAGAATTTTTTTTTCTACCACTCCTTACATACAAAAGGTAGAAATACTTACTCCTTTGGTATTTAATGGGAATAAATGCCAAAGGTAGAAATAC
This sequence comes from Galagoides demidoff, assembly GCA_963574575.1. NCBI lineage: Eukaryota > Metazoa > Chordata > Mammalia > Primates > Galagidae > Galagoides > Galagoides demidoff. Next base: position 5,853 of record CAUYQV010042751.1, on the reverse strand, counting down.
CAAAGGGAATAAATGCCTAAAGGTAGGAAGGAACAGAAGAAATATTTGAAACAGTGATGACTGAGCATCAGATACCACGGCACAGATCCGGGAAGCCCAGAGGACACCCAGTAGAATAGACATCAAGAAAACTAAACTACCCTTATTATCTTCAAACTAACAAAAAGAGAAAAAGCAAAGTTAAGAAGAAAGACCCAAAAGAAAACAAAGGAGAAAAATACCTTACTTATGAAAGGAGCAAAGATGAGAATTACATTTGACTTCTTGGGAAGCACGTGAGCAGGATGAGAGTGAAGGGGAAGATCACAGGATTCAGAAGAAAATTCCACCAAGCTGGAATTCTATACCCTATGAAATTATCTTTCAAAAATTAGGGAGACGAAAAGATTTTCTCAGAAAAACAAAAACTGAGGGAATTTGCTGTTAGTAGATTTGCCTTAAAAAGTAATATTAAGAAAAGAAATTCCTGGCTCAGGGCTTGTAGCTCAGCTGCTAGGGCGCCAGCTGCATACACTGGAGTTGGTGGGTTCAAACACAGCCCGGGCCCGCCAAATAACGATGACAACTACAACCAAAAAATAGTTTGGTGTTGCAGCAGGCACTCGTAGTCCTAGCTATTTGGGAGGCTGAAGCAAGAGAATCACTTAAGCCCAAGAGTTGGAGGTTGCTGTGAACGGGGACACCACAGGACTCTACAAAGAGCAACATAGTGAGACTCTGTCTCAAAAAAAAAAAAAAAAGAAAGAAAGAAAGAAAGAAAAGGATCAGTGGTTGTCCAGGGTTGGGAGAGAGGGATGAACAGGCAGAACAGGGGGATGATTAGACCAGTGAAACTATTCTTATGACACTACAAAGGTGGCTACGATGTCGTACATTTGTCAGAACCCATGGGAGGTGCCACCCTGGGAGTGTGTCTGCCTCTGTAGTTATCCCACATCGGGAATACTTTGTGCCTTTTCTTCCACTGTCCTTTTTCTCTTTGCGTCTCAGTTTCGGGTATCTGATACCTCAGGGTCGGAGATTGTTTCCCCAGAGGTCCACCATCCTAACAGGCTCATCAGAAGCATGATTACTCCTTTCTGTTATGTGTTTCATCTTTAGCATTGCCTTTTATATTCTTCCCTAAATTTCCACCTCTCTGTTTACGGTTTACATTGCCCGTCTAGTCTTGCCTGCTGTCCACTTTACTTGTTCAAACCCTTAGTATATTAATCACAGATGTTTTAAGTTGCTAATCCGGTAACTCAGCATTCCTGCCATAGCTGACTGATTCCAGTGCTTGTTCTGTCTCTTCAAACTGTGGTTTTCACATTTTAGTGTGTTTGTAATCTTTCTTGATAGCCGGATGTGGTGCACTGGGGAAAGGCACTGGGTAGTAACAGGCCTTTGGTGATGGGGGAGGATGCTGCAGCCCTGAGGGGGTCTCGGGCTCTCTGAGCCTGTGCCTTGGACTGGTGATGGGGGAGGACACTGCAGCCCTGAGGGGGTCTCGGGCTCTCTGAGCCTGTGCCTTGGACTGTGAACTTCACAAATGTGCTTCAGCTTTTCTCCCACTCAGGTGAAACAGGATGATCAGAGGGGACGGGAGTTGGGCGTTTCTCTTCCTCCAGCTCAGTTGGGCTCTGAGAAGAAAGAAAAAACAACAGTGTAGACTTTGGTAAATACTTTCTACCGAGGGAAAGCCTTGTTAGGAAGAACAGAACTCTCTGGTGTGTTTCAAAATGGTTTGTTTTCCCCTCTTCTGCTGGAAGCAAGAGTAGACTTTTCTCCTGTAGTCACTGTGAGAGCCCTGATGAGCTCCTAGAAGCAAAACTCACTTTCGTATGGGCATCTTTAAGACTGTGCCTGCTGAGGGCTTTGAACGCTCAGACTTCCTCAAACTAAGCTTTCAGCAGTTTACCAATCCTAGATCAGACTTCCCCAGCTGGCGCTGGTTCCCACAGTGGATTCTGCATGTGGGCATCTCCCAGGGTAGGTTGCAATTCTCTGCATTCACCTGTCTCACCAGTTTTAGGGGAACAGTTTGCCCTGTGACCCTACTTCTCTGACAGAACTAAAGAGATTCTTCATTTTTTTCCATTCCTTCAGCTTTTTACTTGTTGATAAGATGGAGTGATGACGTCCAGGTTTCACACACACATCACACTGGAAACCGGAAGTCCCCATCTGTTTGTCAATAAAGTTTTATTGAGGCACAGCCACACCCCTCACTATGGGTTTTCTATGGCTGCTTCTGGGCTAGGACGGCAGAGTTGGATAGTTGCCACAGAAACTATATGGCCCACCAAGCCTAAACATTTCACTCTCTGACCTTTTACAAAAAAAGTGTTGCTGACCCCTGTTCTAGGCACTAGGGAGCTCATAATATGTGAAATAAATTATTTTGTGGCATTTATAGTCTAGTGAGGGATAAAGAAAGTAAAAACAAATAAATACCAGGTGGTAGTGTCAGGAGGAAAAATAAAATAGAGAAAGTGGACCCCAAACTGACAGCAGAGTAACAGGATAGGTAGGGAAAGAAAGCGGCATTTCAGCAGAGATGGGATTGGCTGAGGGAGGACTTTGGGTAGCTGGGGAATGAGATTTCCAGACAGAGGCGACATTAAGAGGAAAGGTGTTCAGTGTCCCAGGAACAGAAATGGGCCAGCACAGGGGGAACCAGAAGCCTTGGGTAGAGCCTGAAGGCAGGGTGGCCCCCGGGGGTGGGCCTGGGAAAAACTTCAGATTTGGGTGTTAGTTGTTTTTTCTGCTTCAGAGTTTCCTTAGCACAGAACATTAGAGTAGACCTCCAGTGCCCAGGGGTGTGGGAGTGGCCAAATAACGGTGCTCATACCTGCTTCAGGAATTTAAACAGGTGGGCAGGACTTCCCAGGATGAGTTCCCTGGACACCTGAAGGCAATGAATCGTGTGTAAAAGATCAGATGAAGGAAGCGTTCCCAGGAGAAGCAAGAGAGGGAAACAGGCAGAAAGGGAAGGAAGCTAAGCAAGGGGCGGTCTCAGGTCCACCCGCACCACACCTGACCCGGGGGAAGCTCGGGACATAAACAACTCCTCAGAGCTGTGATTTCCAATAGGCGGGCTACGGCACCCTGGGTCTTAGGTGTGCCACAAAAACGTCTAAAGATCATTAAATTATTTTCAAATGAAGTTTAAAGCACAGTAAGTTTATTCTTATTTTCACTTTTTTTTGATCAACTTCATTTAAGTGTGCCAGGGAAGTTTAACTGTAGGTTCAAGAGTGCTGGAGATTAAAAATGGTTGAAAACCACTGCCTTAGAGTTTGTTCCTTCTCAAGCCAAGGAATAGGGCTCTCGCATTCCAATACTGGGGGAAAGACTTTTCCCTCTGCTGGCCTAGGTTCTTCAGCTGGAGCCGGCAAAGCAGACTGACAATGAGCAGATTAACAACAACAACAGACAGAGGTTTGTTACCTCGCACAGCGCACACACATGGAACACTCAGCACTGAGTAACACAAAGGGGGGGTGAGAATTTGGAGCTTATACACACACTGATGTTCAAATGATCAATAATTCTGTGGAGAAGTGATAAGATAAAGAAAAAGGTGTTTATACTGTCCCAACAAACTGTGGGAAGGTAAATATATGCAGAAACTAATAGAAGATAGGGTTGTGTAGACTGCTTCTTGATACCGTCTCGTCTCTGGTGATAATGTCTTTTTGTCCTTTCCGGGTAATGGAGTTTGGGTGTGGGATACCTTCACCAAGAGACTTTATGTCCTGCGTTCAGGCACATAGGTGGAAAGCAGAGAGTTCCTCCCTTGTCTGATTTAACTCAATTGTTTTCAGTTCAAAATAATCCTTATTCCAGACTGTCATATTTGGAGGGTGGCATGCTCTGGACCCCTTCACCGACAAGCAGCAGTCACTGGGGGAAGGCCATGCCCCAGCAGTGACTGAAGCAGAAACTTCCAGGCATTGTTGGCTGTCTGCCCCAAACACCAAGGACAGTCCACTGAAGATGAGTACCTTGGTCCTCTCCTGCTGCTATAGCAAAATGCCTAAGACTTGGTAATTTGTCAACACTACAGACTTATTTCTCATAGCTCTGGAGGCCAAGAAATCTAAGATCAAGGTGCTAACAAGGTTAGTGTCTGGTGCAGGGCTGGTCTTCACCTGTAAGATGGTACCTTGAGTGCTGAAAAGCAAAGGAGGCAAAAGCTGTGTCTTCCCGGGGCAGAAGAGATTGAAGGAGAAAAGGTGGTCCTAGCCAGTCCCCTCTAGCCCATTCATAAGGTCACCAGTCCCATTGAGGACTCAGTCATCTCCTGAAGGCCCCTCCTCTTAATACTGTTACACTGAGGTTTAGGTTCCAACATAGGAATTTCGAAAGGACACACACGTGCAAACCATGGCAGTGAATTCCAGGCACAGGGCATTGGAAACAAAGCACAATGAAGCCAGAAGAGGAGCCCTCCAGAACTGCTGAGGAAATCCCAGAGGACCCAAGCAGGCAATCAACAGAGCCTGCTACAAAGGCTACGAGGAGCTTGTAAATATGCCCACGTCGGATATTTGCCTATCGGTGCTGCAAGTATCAGGCACCTCTCTTGAGTGCCATGAGCTCACTACATTAAACGTATGTGTTTAAGTTAGAGTGCTGAAAACACAAGGCACGGTGCAAATCAGTCTGTTTTCAGGGAATGGAGTAGCAAGAACACCCCACGTCCAGAAATTTTGCTTGAGAAGGCAGAGAAATGCAGCAGTAATGACTGATAGCCTGGTCCTGCTGTGCACAATCGCTTCAAGCTACAAGGAGTCTTTAATTGTCTGATTATCCAGCGGGCATAGGCTAATTCCTTAATTTATTAATGGTGACCAGTGTTCTGAATACATGTGATGTAAAAGCAATTTTTTATTAGTTCTCTACATACATTAGGTTTTGTGTATGGCAGTACCATTTCAGCCTTTAAGCTCTTGGAGGTGCTTTTATCCATCTTCACACCAGGGGGCAGACTTGAGTCTTTTTGAAATCTGTTGTGTGGAGTTCTTGGAAAACAATGGCTGGGCTGTTTTAGAAAACAAAACCAACCCTGCTGCACGTGGTTACCCCATGGGAAAAGTATTCTTTGGCATTTTACTTCTCCCAGCGTCATGTGCCAATGACAAGCCTTCCGTAGAATCGATTTTAAAGTGTTACCCTATCCATCTGCTCTGTCTCTACTCCATTTGGGACAATTTTTGAAAATATGCTTGAAATTATTTAAACAGAAAAAGTATATATACTATCTATATTGAAGATCCACCAGCTAAAACCATGGTTTTCACATTCCTAAAATAGGAAATTTGCCAAAATCTGTTTGTTTGGTTTTTTGCAGTTTTTGGCTGGGGCTGGGTTTGAACCCACCACCTCCAGTATATGGGGGTGGCCCCCTACTCCTTTGAGCCACAGGCGCCACCCCGCCTCCCCAATCAGTTATTTTTAATGTTTTGTTTTTCTGGGTTAAGCTCTTTCAGGGTGGCATGCCCAGTGCCAAAGGCAGAAAATCCCTGACTGATGCCCCTGCCTGTGAAGGCTTCGACCACTGGTGGCTGAGGACTGGCATGAAATTCCAGGACTGGGCCTGCTTCTGGCAGACCATTGGTCCAATGTGACCCTCTCCATAAGTTGAATTCATGCTTTCTAAGAATGGGTAGAACTGGGGAAGGAGCCTCATTAATTCACTAAATCTGCAATACGTGGCTTATTCTTGATCACACTGAATATCTTCCATTACCTAAGTCTCATGATCACACTGAATACCTTCCATTACCTGAGTTTCCTGATCACACTGAATACCTTCCATTACCTGAGTTTTGTGATCACACCGAATACCTTCCATTACCTGAGTTT